>BQNB010207462.1:0-10475 GCA_026074375.1 Tanacetum coccineum | reverse complement strand
TCAACTCAAGTTAGCAAAATGATTCGAGAATTTAGTGACGGAACAAATTAGTGCTAACATTGCTGTAAATTAAACAAAACTTTAACATTCTCTTATATAATAAGAGATTTTCAAAAAGTGAAAAAATATATGTTAGAGAAATTCAATTGAAACAATGAGAATACACTGACTATCTACGTGACAAAATTGAGTCATCATATTAATCAATAAAAATTTAATAGCGATTTAATTTGGTCAAAAATATCTAAATTTCATTCAGAAAAAAAATATGTATAAAAACACATGTGTTGATTTTGTGAAAAAAAACTAATAAAAAATAAAGTAATTAAAAAAACTTTAGTTGTTAAATTTTAAATAAGTTATATGAACTTAAGTAAACTTATTAATTTTTATGCTTTAAGTTTATATACTTAATAAATACCTGTTATACTTTATATTTTCTTAAATAACATATATGTTGTTATTTTGCAAATTTCATAATCATTACATATGAAATTAATGTATATGCATGAGATTATATATATCAAAACTAATGCACGAGTTATTGTGATATGTAAATGAATACGCGAGATTATATATATACAGACGACTCATATTATTTATCTTTGTGAGATTAAGTAAGGATGTCCGAAAAATTATTATTTTACTATCAGCGTTCGATAATAACAAATGTTAAACCACTTCATGAGTTTTAACCCGCGCGTACACGAGCTTAAAAATTAAATACGGATAAAACTATTATTAACCGGAATATAAATATCAAAGTGTGGGCACAGCTCCACGTGTTACTGTGTGAGACGAAAGTCAATACACGATTTTATACAAACGTCTACCGAAATCACTTTTTAAGGGTATTATGTGTTATTAAGCACCCATAAATTTTAAAACATGATACTAATAGTTAAATTTAAAAAACCTCACCGCCATGGGAATTAAAAAGTTTAAATCATTCATCTAACACAAATCTATACATGATATTAATCGATATTAATATGTAATGAAAAACTTATGTAAATACTCACGCGTGGATGGATATTATAACTATATAAATCTTTTACATAATGTTATAGAATTTTTTTATTTAAACAAACTTTACAATGGCAAGATAGAAATTTATATTTTTAAGCAATTGTATTATTAAAATATGATAATATACGATTTCTATCAAAAAATAATTAATATTTAAATATATTGTGACCTATACCAAAATACATTAAGTAAAGTTTATGTCAAAGTTATGTGTATGCACCGGATTTTATAACTTGCAGTGTCGTAGCTGAATAAATGAAAGCTATATGCGAAATCTTGATACGGTTATTTTATCTAATATGGATGACAGATGGTTTTGGGACTTAAATGGCGATGGTGTTTTTCAAGTCAAGGATGTTCGATCTATGTTAGATGAGGCTTTTCTCCCTAAAACGGAAGTTCCTACTTGATGGATTAAAAGTATTCCGATTAAGGTAAACGTTTTTGCTTGGAAACTTTATCTCGATCGTTTACCTACTAGATCGAATTTGTCTCGTAGGAATGTCTCGCTTCCGTCTTTGGCTTGTCCTCTTTGTATTTGTTAGTTCTGGCGATTGTTCTGGTCAAATCGTAGTTTTTGTTATTGTTCGTTGTTTTGTGGCTGTTCTGGGACGTTTTGTATTAGTTGAATTTCGTTACGTTGAAAGTTTTTGTGTCGTTTGTTGTGGTTTTAGGACTGTCCGTGGTGGTGAGTTCTTGGTGTGTTCGTGTCGTCGTTGGTAGTTTAGATTGTGGAAGGTTTTTGAGTCTGTTGTATTTTGACTGTTGACTCGTTTATGTGTGGTGTTTAGTGGAGTGCTGTGTCGTGTTTTATTGTTGTCTTGTGTGTGTGTTTTGATTTTGTGTCTTGTTGTTTTGTGTGTACTGTTGTTGTGTTGCTTTCATTGTGAATGTGAGTTTATGTTTCTATTATGTTTGTGGATGTTTAATGATGGTGTGATATTTCGGTCATCACGTCTCTTTGTGTGTTGTTAGTGATTTGATCACGTTCCTCTAGAATCATCTCTTTTGCTTTTGTTGATTCACGTATATTATTTTGTTTGTTTTCTTTATTTTATTGTACATGTTTGTTGTTCTGTTGTTTCTGTGGGGTGTCTAGCACGTGCTCGAGGATTCGTCCCATTTATTCTTCGGTTGCTCTGTGGCGAAAGATATTCAGAAGTTAATTTGTAGATGGTGGAATTTGGATGTACATCCTTATGAGTCGTACGAAGATTGGCTCTCTTGGTTCAAATCTATCCGTTTAGGTTCTAAGACGAAAGAGGTGTTGGAAGGCGTGTTTTACGTTTCTTGGTGGAGCCTTTGAAACTTCAGGAACCAATTCCTTTTTGCGTCTCCTATTCCCCGAAAGGATACTATTTTCGACAATATTGTTTTACGCTCTTTTTATTGGTGTGTAGCTAGATGTAATAGAACTTTGAATTGGGTTAGTTGGCTTCAACACCCTTTTTTGATTCCTTTGTAATTTACTAGCTCCTTGCTAGTGGTTCTAATAAAGTCGTCGTTCAAAAAAAAATATGCGAAATCTTATACTATAGATAAATACGATGTTCAAAAATATATTACACCATTAATAAAACCAAGAAAAAATAATATTTTGATAATCTAAATTAAGTTTTAATAGAATTTAGAACAAATAATTTTGTAGGGTTCACAATTTTTGCTGGAAGTGAATTTTAGGCCTAAAATATATAACGAGCCGTGTGTATATTTTGAGACCGTTTAAAAATTTGAGGTCGTGTGTGGTAACACATCTCGAACACCCTTGTATACGTTTTGATAACTAGCAATATTATTGTTGATGCAAAGATCCGCTAGGAAGTATGAGAGCTGCCCTCCTTTGAAATCTTGATGCTCAGCAAGCCTGTCGAGAAGACACCATACATTAGCCTCGCCCTGGGTTTTATCCCAGGACCAAGCTCCGGAGTGAGAGCAAGTATTTGATATTGATACGGCCGTTAGGCATGATGCACGTATAATAAATGTGGTGTGTGTAGATAGATTGCATTGAATGTGCTTGGGGTATTTATACTACCCCGAGTACTATTGATAGTTAATGTTCCTGACATTTAGAGAATGGCAACGCCGAAATACTGTACGCTTTTTTCAGGCGGCGTACCCACGTGGTAGACAAGATCTCCTAAATCTTGAGTTGGTATGCACGCGATCGGTCCTTACCATGGACCGATGGTCATTAAGAGGTTTCTGGTTAATAGAATGTGTTGGTCTTTTTCGAGGTTTCCATATACTTATCACTTTATATGTCGTGTCAGCACCGGTAGGTTAGATATGGGCCGCTGGGTTCTAGGATGGCCTACCGGCTTGGTCCTAGCGGCCATATACACGAACATGTCCCCCTAGTGTTGTATCAACACAAGTGTTGGTATACACTTGACTTTTCCCATGTTTTTCCCGCCCTCTTATTTTCTCTTCTTTTTTAGGGAGGTTGTGGGCCTTCCGTCCTAATTCGTAACTAATGGACTACAGGACAGGTATCATAATTTACTGGGGGTTAAAAATGACAGTTGGATCGCACCTTAGTACCTGAGATCATGCCACGTGTCTTGGTGGTCTCTGTATGTGGTTTTGATTGAACCACGTCGGTCTCTGACACGACACGACCTTTGATGTTCGCTCCATTTCCTCTATAAATAGCGTGCCTCCCCTCATTTTTACGACTACACTTCTTTTCACTGCTTTACTTTGCTCGACTTCTGCCTTCCTCCATTTCTTCCTTCAGGTGTGTTTTCCTTCACTCTCTTTTTTAGTCGATGGGTTTCCTTCCCTTCGGATCCTTTACTATGTCGCTAGAGGAGTCTAAGGATCTTAACCTTCCGGATGCTGAGCCGGTCAACCTCATTTTGGAGGCTAGTTCCCTTCCCAAATTTGATATGCACATGTACAAATCTTCTCTAACCGAGACCAATGTTAAATGGTTAACTAAATGTTACGGCATACCGGCGGATCTTTATCCGCAGCTAGCCCCGGAGGGTTTGACTATGAATACTCTACCTAACGACGCCATAGGGCTTTACGCCCATCATTTTCAACAAGGTGGATTAAGGGTTCCTTTCTTTACTTTCTTCTTAAAAGTTGTAGAATATTTTTGTGTACATATCTCTCAACTTGTACCGCTAGGTGTAAACCGTGCTACCTATTTTGAGATGTACTGTCGTTCCATAGACATTATTCCTACCGTGCCTCTTTTTCGCGTGTTTTATAAGTTGTGCAAGCAAGGCAATTGGTTTTTGTTTCAGAATAGAGTTGGTAAAAGCTGTAAGCCCTGTTTAAAAGATGCTCCCATTAGTTTGAAAAAATAGAAGGATAAGTTTTTCTTGGTTGACCGAAGGGCGGCCCCAATTGCCATGGCTTGGCGGCATCATGATTGTAGCGTTGCAGACCCCTTTCCTAAACCTAACGAATATAACGCACCGGATGTCGCGAAGCTACGTGAAGTCGTTATTGCTCTTCGCAAACCGCATCCTAGTCTTCTATACGTTGCCGGTCTTTCTCACGTCTGTAATCATGCCAGTTGTGCTTTTTCTCTAAAGGATTTGAAGGGGAAGGGTAATGCCTTTGTTTTGCCAGCCGTCTCTTTATACTCATCTATAGTTTGCTTATCAGTTTATGTATACGTTTTTTGTTTTTGCAGTTCTCACAATAGCTGAGTTTCTATAACTTCCCAACTTCAAAGGTTGCAAGGTTGCTGCTGGTGAACTCCTGCCTCCCGATTCAGCTCGCGTGACCTATCTGAGTAGCCCAACTGAGGATTTAGAGGATCTTCCTCCCAAGACCGGAGACATGGTGACGGCTGAGCTACCATGCCGCAAGGTTCATGATGACAAAGAAAAGAAGAAAAGAAAAGTTGAGGCCAAGGCTGCGGTTGATGCTCCTGGTGCCGACACTCAAGTTGAAAAAGTTATTAGAGATAAAGGTGTTGGTAAGGAGGGTGCCCGGAAGAAGAGGAGGATCCGCATGGGGACTTCGGTGCACCCAGGTTCGGAGCATGTGTCTTCTCCTACTTCGCTGAATTACGCTAACCCTCTAGAATTGGCGAATAAGCTGTATGTCTCTCCCAATGCATTCGTTGGTCGCATGGGCGCCCTGCAGAATCAAACCGACGAGAACACTACTCCCCCACTGATAACGCCTAAATTATACATATTTTCGGTGGTGTTATTTATACATATTTTATCATTTCTCATGAACTTTCAATACTTAGTAGCATGAAATACTTGTAGGTTCACTTGAAGACATCCCAAGCTCAAATCAAATAAAGATCAAGTACTTATACACTTCGGAAATCAAGATGCAAGGAAAAGATAAAATCTCAAGCTGAAAAGTGCAATTTTGCGTCGCATTTACCAGTTGTGCGCCGCACTTCTCCTCAAAGTCAAAGAATTCAAGACTAAGTCAAAATAGTGCATTAACTTTCTAAGTACGCCGCACATACAAGATTGTGCGCCGCACTTCTCCTCAAAGTCAAAGAATTAAAGACTAAGTCAAAATAGTGCATTAACTTTCTAAGTACGCCGCACTTACAAGATTGTGCGCCGCACATCCTATCTGGTTACGAAGAATAAATGAAGTCACAAATACTATTTCATTAACACCCTAAGTACGTCACACAAATACTTTTGTGCGCCACACTTCTTCAATTAACATTAAATTCCCTTGCATTTAATCACCAAGTACGCCGCACAATTTATCTTATGCGCCGCACTTCTACCCTGAAATCAGCCTATAAATAAAGCCAAATTATCACACATTTCATATCAACTCATACATATAACAATCTCATCCAACCCTTCCCAATCATTCTCCAAGCATAAACACCACACCTTTTGAAGATTCAAGATCAAAGAACCAAGAACGAAGAAGAACACCATACTAGTTTAGTGAAATAATGAAGTTTCTTGTTGAATCAAGTTATGTTATGAACTCCTTATCTATGAGAGGCTAAATCTCTCATGACTACTCGGTGAAGTTATGATAAAGAATAAGTGTTTGGTGTGATTGTGATCTCTTTAATCTCAAGCTTATGTTGCACCCCTATTATATCTTATCTTGTCGGTTTTGCTTATCAACTTAGATTATATAATCTATTCTGTAAAGTTGAATGAACCGTTATGATCTATGTGGTTTTAAAGATTTGTTTATGATCTTTATCGTTTGTGTCGAGAAATCCACTTTCGTAAACTGATAAACAAAATAAGCTTTGATATAATAAGTAACTGGATCATTTGAGTGAGTGTATGGTTCTAGCTAACTAAAATATAAAGCTCTTAAGTTTATTATGTTATTTTGTGAAAATGTTTTCTGACGAGAAATCCTTTTGATGAGTTAAAATCTGTGAGGTCTTAATCATTACCACTACTTATAAATTATTTTCAACTATCCGAGTAGTTCTCTTTATTATCATTGGTAAAATAAAAGTTATTCTTAAAATAGTTAAAGTCTATTTTCTTTCTGATTATTCGAATACTACTCAAATCCATGTGGACGACCTGGTCTTACCTAAAAAGATTATACTATATACGTGGGTTATACTTTTACCCGTGTGTTTCCCTATAATAAATTGGTATTTTCAGTCATTATAAATTTAAAGCTTTTGAAACACATCAAAAATCTTGGCACTGTTGCCGGGGATTTTTTAGGCTTTTCTGTAGTCAACTCTGGAAAATTACTTTAACTCCCCCTCTTTTTTAAAAATCGCCGTACAGTTTTCTAGCAAACTGACCCAAACAATTTCTCCTTTGGATGCATACACGTGCTTCTAATTCTGAACTTGTTGAACCGTTACATGAACATGAACGTACTTTGAATTGAAGACTTCGTCGACGAAACAGAAGAGTTCCATATGATTAAAGAAACAATCCACCTCAACACCCGAGAATTGTCTTTCCGCCAATTCTCAACATCAATTACTTCTGTCACTTTATTGATATTCTTCAAAATTACAATCCAATAGGCTGCCGACTGTGTTGTCGCTTCGACTCTTAGTTCCACGATCACTATTCCTGAAACCGCTAACGAATTTGCCATTAAAGGTAACCACTTGACTCTCGTCAAAGGAAACTAATTTAATGGTAGAATGATATGTGAGAAATCACATATCTTTATTATATCCAAAATAGCCCTTAAATGATCAAAATATGCAAAAATATATTTGTATATTGCTTGTTTTGTCTTTGTGATTGTGTAGGTACGGATAATGCAAAAATCACAAGAAAATGGCCAAAACCGGACAAACACGGACACGGGAACGGATAAAGTGCAAAAGAGCCGGAAGATTTCTACTCAAAGGTCAACAAAGTCAACCCATGGTCAACATTTGGTCAACTCACAAAGGACAAAATTCTCAAAAATACCAAATCAGTCCTAAATGTTATACACTAATTTCACCAAAAGTCCCTAAACCCTAACATCGTTATCACTTTATAATATAAGAGATAACGGTCGTTATCTTTATAACACACCCTTATAACCAAGCCCAAAACTCCCAGCCCAATCCTATTTGATATAAAAAGGCCCAAGTCA
Organism: Tanacetum coccineum; assembly: GCA_026074375.1. Classification (NCBI taxonomy): domain Eukaryota; kingdom Viridiplantae; phylum Streptophyta; class Magnoliopsida; order Asterales; family Asteraceae; genus Tanacetum; species Tanacetum coccineum. The sequence goes on along the minus strand of BQNB010207462.1, from coordinate 2,906 downwards.
AACCCCTCCCGAGTCAAACCCCTCCTTTTTAGTTAAAAAAGGAGGGTAATAACTTGTTACTGTTCATCGTCGTCTTCGTGAATTAACCCACCTCAAAACAAAGGGTTAATTCAAATTAACAGCGTGAATAATTAATTCAAGTACCAAGGAATGATCTGGCATAATTAGACGTCATACAAGCTTTTGATTGGTTGAAACCCACATGAAGTGACACGCGGACATAGAAAGAAAGCACACCAATCAATGAAATTTGCACTAAAACAAGTGTAAAAGAAGCACAGAGGTCTGACACATGGAATGCCATGTTGGCAATCCGTATGCTCACTCATTGTGAGTCCCTTAGGAATAGATCTTTGCAGCCTATTAAGGATGATAGCCAAAATGTATAAATACAGTTGACTATGTAGAAACACTGATTATGAATACTATGTGTTAATGCGGAATCTTAACACAAGTACTAAGAAAAACAATGAAGAACTAAACAATAACTTCTATTAATCTGCTTTGAATGATTATAGATTACTAACTATTGAGATATGATTTTGCTATGAGATATCTTGAGATCGTCTGTCTAACTCTGCCAAGAGGGATCCTTTTATAGACCAAGGATAAACCCTAACAGGCTTACAAAACGCGTACATATCTTTTCCTAAAAATTCGGTTTAATAAGCTGTTAATGTTACATAAGCTTCTAATAAGCTCATCTTAAGCTCTCTGAGTCTATAAGCTTAGATTGAGCTCAAATTAGTAATCTAATCTACTCAAACCTTAATAATCAGCTTAATACCTTTGCTATATGGATTTTGAGCCATGGATGATAAGCTTACAAGGAAAGAGCTTATGGGACCTTTACTAGCTTATCATGGTGATAAGCTAGAGCTTGAAGAAGCCCTTTGAGCAAATCAGGCCTTTGTTTAGCTAAGACTTTTGTAAGTCTTCTTTAAATTTCAAGTATCTTAGCTTAATAATTGCATTTGCTTATTTTCAGCTTATTACTTCTTATTAGGGCTTTAAATCTGTCTTACTGTGCTTATTAAACATGTTTGATTATATGTTTTTGAGTTTAGTAGTGTAGATCTTAGTTTTTCATATTTAGTCTCATAAATCATAAAAAAACCAAAAATATTAGCATAGTTTTTTAGCTTATTGATTCTGGCTTATTTGCTTATTGAATATTGTTTATTAGGTCTGTTATAAGCTTGTTGATATCTGGTATTTGAAAAATAAGTCTTATTTCTCAAAATCCTAAGCTAAATATGAAGATAAAAGTTCTAAGGGGGTGTTTGGATCAAGGCCAGTATTAACCTCAAGTTAATACTGGTGGGGGTTCTTGCTACTTTGGTTCTTTTAAACATTTATATGTTGGTTTTTGATCTTGTTTTAAAGATTTAATTGATCAAATTCAGATTTTAATCAAGTTACTTAGTGACTATTAGCAATCTGTTAGTTTAGTTCTATTTCTTATGCATTTTTAGCTTATATCTGTTATAGTAATTGGAATTGTTCTTTTTGCTCTTAGTTTGGTGTCTTAAAAGTGTAGAATGTTAATACTTAGGTCTGCACATTTGGTTTTTAAAGATTTGGTCACTTTGGTTGTCAACTGCATCAGTTAGTGAAAACAGATTTTAGTGAAATTCAAGCTTAATTTTCAGAGGGTTAAAGTAGGTTTTAGCTTTTGAAATTAAGTGCACAACTAGTTTATAGGCCAATCTAGATAGTTTAGGTCTTAATTTTGCTTAAAAAGTTTATTGGATTATCTGTTTTTAGCCTGCAATATAGTACTTGGTTTTTTTTATAAAACTTTAAAAATCCAAAAATATAGTTCTCTATCTGCAATAGCTTTTTCAATAAGCCATTTAATAGCCTATTTGAGTTTCAAATTCCTTTTTAAAAGTTGTTTTATGTAGCTTATAGTTTAAGCTTTCCTGTGGTATAGGCCAATAAGCCATAAGGATCTGTTTGGTTTTCAGAATTGCTTAAATGTTTTTTGGTTTATTTCTGCTTATGGCTTGTCTTTTTGATCTTATTTCTGTCCATTTTAGCTTAATCGGTTAGGCTTAAGTTTCTAGTAGCTTATTTGTCTTTGTAGCTAGCTTATTTTGTAGCTTGTAGAGTTTTATAAAAAGTTCAAAAAGTAAAAAAAAAAGTAGTTAAGCATTTCTGTTTTAAAAAGCCTCTTTTCAGCATATTTTCTTAGATTCAAAAAAATTGTTTTCACAAAAAGTGTTAGTTTTTAGCTTATCTTCAACTTTGCTTTTATAAGTTTTCAAAAATAAAAAAAAATCAAAAAGGTTGAGGCAGGATTCGAACCTGTGTCCTCAACCTTCACACACACACGTCTCACACTACACACATAGTAACCAGTTTGCTACATTAGCTCATCCGTTAGTTCTTTACATTATTAATCTTTTATATACATTTTGAGCTCTTTAGTTAATAAGTTGTTTAAGCTTATTTCGCAGCTTATTCGTTAAGCTGTGTCCACGAGCTTATTTTTCCTAGGTCCCTCTTAATTCAAGCTACTTTCTATAATTTTTTCAGAATTTTTATAACTAGTTTAGTATTTTTAAACATTTATTGTTTATTAAAAACTTTAAAAAATCATAAAAATAGAAAACTAATCAAAAAAATATAATTCTTTTTTAGGAAATTTTCTTTTATCATATAGTTTCTAGAAAAATTAGTTTTGCTTCCGTAGGATTAAAATTGCAAAATTTCAATTTTTAAAGAACGGGATTCGTTTCCGTTCACGTTTTTCATATTTCTAAGCTCAAAATTTCAATTCCGTTTTTGTTCTAGTTTTCTTTAAACTTACTTTTTAGTCAATTAGAGTCTTTTTTAAAAGAAAAATTCATTTTAGGTTTAATTTTGGAAATTTAGGGTTTTTAACTGCCGTTTAGGATTCC
>BQNB010207457.1:0-10475 GCA_026074375.1 Tanacetum coccineum | reverse complement strand
TTCTAAAGACGTTGGTGACTGGTGACGGGCTTCGGGAGTGCTTGTGCCCAAGCCTTCTTCTGGGCTTTGTCCGGGCAGTTGGTTTTTTGACTCGGAGTAATGTGACTCTTCATGGTTTCTTGAATTTCTCCCAGATTCATTGCCGTAAAGTAGGCGCGCCTTTACCGCTTTAAGCTTATCTTGCTGCTCCTTTTCTTTTTGCATTTTTTCAGCAATAAGCGGTAAAAGTTGGTGGTAGTTCTTGTCGCACAATTATCTTAGTGCTTCATTGGACGCAGGTTCCTCGAGATTTTGTGGACCACCTTTTCCCCCAGTGTTCCGCACAACGGATGTGGGAATTGTTAAGGTTTGTTGTTCATGAGTGCTCATGGTGAGTTTTTTAGAAAACGTGGCTGCGTTCGGGTCCCACGGATGGCGCCACTTGTTAATACAAAATAAGTGTCGAGTATAGACCTGGGCTCAAATCCTGTGTTGGGTTGGGCTTCCAGGTGATTTGAGCGTTGGGTTTTGTATTAAAGCAAGAGAAGTGACGATTTCCTGCACAATAAGATAAAGACCGTTAGCCTTACCGTGGGGGCGGACCCCACGGTTAGACTCCAGCGTGAAAGTAAGTAAACATGTAAAGAGAGAAAGTATGAGAGTATAGATTGAGAAAATCCTCCTGTTCATTGTGTATTAGGTCCCTATTTATAGGGGTCTAGTATTAGGGTTACCAAGTATTTCGTAGTGGCCAGAGTGGGTCCCTTGTCGGGCAAGGTCCCGTAATAACCGTTCATACGAACGCGTGTACTTTCCGTGGACGGAAGTATCCTATAGTTAGGTCCGCGTCCATTTTGTTATGTCCGAGCCGTGATCAATGCAGGATTGGGTTAGCTTTCGGCCCATGACTGCTAAGTTGGGCCCAGGAGCCCAAGTGATAATGTGGTCCAAGCCCGGAGGCTTGGTATACCTATTATACGTTATCATGTGATGTTAATAATCTCAAACGGGTCAGAACAACGAGTTCAGCTAAAAAAGGGTACTTGTTGAAAGTTGCCTAAATGCATACATATTTAAGTTCAGCCCGTTTTAACCTAAATACCCAATCCACCAATTTTGTGAGCCTACTAGCAACATAACATACATGGGAGGCAAGTAATGAAGGCTCACAGTGACGAAGCCATGTGCTGACTTGTATATTCCATACAAGCGGTATCTCCACTGCACTCTTAGCAAACTCAACACCCAAAACATCAACATTCTTGGCACGGTCCCATCGTGCCTTAAGTGCAGAAGAATCTGTCCCATAGTCACAGGAAACGCCAGCCTACCGGAGATCTCCGTTCCGGATCGCTCGTACCCAAACGCGGTACGATCGCGTTCCGGATCGCTCAGGATCGCGATCTGGGTCGCCAGTTTTCACGTTCTGAAATAACGTTGTTCAAGTTGAAGATTCATGATACATAGAACTAGTTTTTGAAGCAGATCCGGAATGATGGTTGATATTCTTTCTGGGGAAGAAGATATAGTGTAGAGAGAGTGAAATAATAAAAAAATATATATCTAATTGTCTAGTGTGCACACGTGATTGTTTTTTTAAAATGAAATGGGTACTTGTGCCATCACATTAATAAAGAGGTAAATAAATGATAAATTTAGTAATATTATTTTAATTTTGTGACAAGATTTTTTTATATACACTTAAGAATCATTATAAAAGTGATTAAAGTTTTAGTAACTTAATACTCATTATTATTAGTAATATGGTACATTGTACGATATTTGGTACACCGTCTCAAATTATATGGTACATCGAACCGAATCGAATTGAAGCGTACCGAAATGAGTCTACCCCCGCTCGTACCGAATTTTAAGGACCCCGCGAACCGCGTTCCCGTTTCGCGATTGCGTACCGAAGCGTTCCGCGTTCCATGTGACTTTGATCTGTCCATCCACTAAAACCCAATCCGGAAATAATTATAGAAGCTTCTGAAATTGACCATATGAAATAATATTTCCAGCGAGCTGTAAAACTAGCCATATACTGATAACCCAGCTTTTTCAAAAATCCCCACTCTTTGTATATTGGTTTAGTGAATTTCGATAATGGATAATGTGGTACCAAGTCTAAGTATAAGCCCATACATAAACCAGCTTGAAGAATAGCTTTAAGGGTCGCCCCAAAAGGTGATGGTGAACCTTTCTCGGACTTCATCCAAATCTGGATTATTATTATTAATAAACTACGTCAGCAAAAAAAAATATAATATACTGCGAGAAGCGTAAGAAAACAATAAAGTTGGATTATTTACCCCCTTTCCTTCTGTCCAATCTAAGTAATCTTTAATTTCATATACTGGACCTGCAAAGTGACTTCCACAGCAAAGACAAAATCCCATGTATTCGATTAAAGAAGGTAGTTTAAGTAACCATTCTTCTTCTGGGATTCACGGAGGTCTTCCTCTTTTAGCAACCCGTCATTGTAATTAAAGGCGCATGATATTACTTTCAATGTTAACACCATAAGAGCTCCTATACGAATAAATAGGTTACATTATAGGCCTTTTGTTTAAAACTCTTGCAAATTTCAAACTAATACTCGTATTAACCATGTGGCTACAGCCATATAAAGAAGCAAATTAAACTAATGCAAAAGCACAATGAACACAAATATACATTATTTTCGTCTCATTGGTTATCAAATTCATTAGTCAAAGGTATAGTTAGTACATGGTCCAGTGGCGGAGACAAAGAAGGGGAGGGGGGCGCGTGCCTCCTAGCGAAAAAAGTTGTAGTGTAAATTTTCTAAAATATTTGTAATTTGCCCACCTGACCAACCAAGTTTCTAAAAATTATCAAACTTTGCCACCTCGGCCGTAACTTTTTGGATCCGCCCCTGCTATGGTCACTCCATTATTTAGACTAAGTCTAGTAGATGGTCTAAATGCCAGTTAGTTTGACTGATATGTGATCAAATGCGGATTAGAAGGTATATCAACACGTTATAACTCCTTTAACTCCATATTATATACTCTGTAACTTCTACAAGGTTATCATTAGGGACATGCGCCACGTAGCTATGTACATAAGTTGTAGTGTAAATTTTCTAATATATCCGGTTATTTTTGTAATTTGCCCACCTGACCAACCAAGTTTTTAAAAATGATCAAACTTTGCCACCTCGGCCGTAACTTTATGGATCCGCCCCTGCTATGGTCACTCCATTATTTAGACTAAGTCTAGTATATGGTCTAAAGGCCAGTTAGTTTGACTGATATGTGATCAAATGCGGATTAGAAGGTATATCAACACGTTATAACTCCTTCTTCAACTCCATATTACATACTCTCCAACTTCTACAAGGTTATCATTAGGGACATGCGCCACGTAGCTATGTACATAAGTTGTAGTTCTAGTTCCCAAATATATGACCGATATTTACATAATCACATTTGAAAAATCTGTAAAACTAACCTAACAGCTTATTTTATGCTGTCTAAAAATTAGCACCTTCAGAATGGTACTTATAAAAAAAGTGTGTATCTAGGCCAAAAATAATCATTAGATTCTGCCCAGACAATCAAAAGTGGTATAAACGATGCAATAAGGTAAATATAAGCAAATCCTAAACATGCTAAAATTAGAAGGTGGATAGAGGGCTTACCGGTAGCATCAATACCTCCTTCCTTTCATGCATCCCCACTCATGTAATATACATGGCTGCATAAGTTCCAGATAATAAAAAAAAAAGTATCAATTATTTGAGTCGAACTTTCAGACTCTTTATGTGTCTGTGTGGCTGTGGGTTCAAACCCCTTGGATTAGTCAGTCAAAAAGTCAGAAACCATTGTTAAAAAAAACTTTCATTCTCTTTAATTTTTCCAATGTGAAGTTCAAAGGTTTTTGGTAAGATAAATGAAGGCTGTAATCACAAAACTACTTAAAATTGACTTCATTTTTCATAGAGACATATTATTGTAAATATGTAAATTATCATCCACATTGCTATTTTATTGTGACCTAAAATAATTGACTGGAAAATGTTTCAATTCTACCCATATATATATACTGAAAAGGAAAAAAGGAAAAATTGTGTTAAATGCACATTCAGCTCAAAGAAAAAGCATAGTTGTGTAAACGAGTTGAACCAAGTCGACACGGAGCCAATCTCAAACTCGACGTGAGCCTTAATTTCAACATTAAGCTTAATTAAATATTACTGTACACAAATATACTAATCATAGCTCTTAGAAAGGGCTATGCTTAAGCGACTCACACATGCTTTCAATTTTGTACTTTAACCATAACTACTCAAGTTGGTTATAGTACAAAATTTAAAACTTGTCATAAACTTCTAAATATAACCCTTAGAGCATCTCCGATGCATCGAGCACAAAGTTGAAAATCACTTCTTGGAAGAAAAATTTGTATTGCGTGAGTGAAGATGAGTTATGAATAGATTGGGAAAGTGTTTTTTTATTTGGAGTGAAAAGGTTCAAAGAAAGTTAGAAATTTTGAATTTTCAATAGTGTGCGTTAGAGATGCTCTTAGAAAGTGTTATGTTTAGTAAATTTAACCATTAGTAATTGATCATGGCTTGGGTAATCAACGTTTCTAGTTATAAAAACATCAAACACAATATCAAAAAAGAAGCAAGTTGTAGTAATATCGTACCATCCTATGAGGTATCCCATAGCCAACACAAACGTAACCAACCCACATCTTTTCCTATACGCCACCATTGACCCATAACCAACCAACATAGCAACCAAAAAAAGCAAATTCGACGAAAAACCAAACGACAAATACGAAAGCATGGCACCCGTCAAAGCAGCATAGACATGTTTTCCAGTAGGCCCACCAGGGACAAACCTATGCAAGTATCCGACAGGAATTGTTCCTACGAAACATATGAGGAATCTTAGTACAGGTACGGATACTCCTATGGATGAAGCCGTTGACTCTATTAGTACAATTTATGTTACGGGTTTAAATTGGATTTGGAACGCTTGTTGGGCCGGGCCAACAAGCTGCGAATGGATTGGATCTTGTACTAAATCAAGTGATCTGGATGATTGCCTGCACAATGAAAGTAAACCGTTAGCCTTACCGTGGGGGCGGACCTCACAATTAGACTCCGGCCTAAGAGTAAGAGAGCATGTTGTCAGAGATATGTGTGTCAGAGTGAGAGAATATTGTGTACCTCTTTGGAATGTATGATGATTCCTATTTATTGGTTCAAATTACAAGGGTTTCCTAGATTTCGCATATAATTTCTGTTGGTGGGCCAGAGTGGGACCCTGTCGGGCAAGGAGCCGTCATAATCGTGATTGCTAGCAACCCGCGGACTACCTCCGCGGACTTGGTCAATTCCGAGCAATGTTTATTGCGGAAGCGGAATAGGGATAGTCTGCGTCCGTCTTAATATGTCTGGGCCGCTGCCAGTACGGGACTGGTCTTAGTTTCGGCCCTATATGCATTGTAATCGGATCTAGTTGGGCCAAAATGCCTTACACTGTAAATGGGGTTTGGCCCAAAGTCAGTTAGACTTCCTATACGTCATCAAGTCCCCCCAGTCTAGTTTGCTTTATTGTACGCGGTAGCAATTATAGCGTGCGGTGAGCGTTACTAGACTAGAGTTCCGTAAGCACTTTCCCTTTTATTCCCATTTTCCTCCACGGCTTTTGTGTCGTTCTTGCAGTCGGTTGTTGGTTACGTGGATCCTTCATGTCCTTTCATCTTCTGCTTGATTTGACTGTTCGGGGCCCACATTCAGCTGTTAATCATTATCTTTTTACTGCGTTTTTGCACCGTTGATAGGGAGGTGTTTTGACACGCGTCTTCATCTGGCATTTCGTTGAATTAAATATACCATGGGTATAAATAGCCGATTCATGTTTCACTATTTTCTTTTTTTTCATCTCTTCCACTTTTCCACCATTGCTGATAAATTTGGAGCTTTTTTATTTGCACAACATCTGTTATCTTTGGAACTTCATTTGTACTCAGGTTAATCTTCCTTGCTTCTCTTTTATTATGGCCACTATTACATCCATTAAGTGTGTTCTTACGCAAGAACACCTTGATTCCGTCTGCATAAAGTATTTTGTTCCAGAGGAAGTTCATCCTCAACTGCCAGGTCCTGATAACACTATGCATGAGAGACCGTCCGGTAAAGTTGGAATGTATACCCGGTTCTTTGATTATGCCAACTATCGTATTCCATTCTCCAACTTCTTTGTGTCTGTTCTTGTTCACTTCCGCATTCCGTTCTCCCAACTGTCTGTTTTTGGGTCTGCCAAGGTTTCTCACTTTGAAATCCTGTGTCGCGTTTGTAACATTGAACCTAGTGTTAGTCTGTTCCGCTACTTCTATACGCATAATTACAAAAATGGCTGGTTTGGGTTTACTAAGCGCCCGAACGTCCGTGCTTGTTATTCCAAGAATTTGGATTCCGTGAAGAATTGGAATGACCATTTTTTCTGGGTTGATGAGTTTGTGGTTCCTGCTAACGCTCGGTTTAGTTGGTTTTCGGGTTCCAATATTGTTAAAGATCAAGCTCCCCCCACGTCTGAGTATAACATGGAGCATGTTAACACCCTTATTGCTCAAGCCTCTCCGTTCCTTAGGTTCCCGGAGGAATTCCTTTGCTGGGTTGGCATAAGCCGTAATTACCTTCTCAAGAAAGATACCTATCCTCGATTTGAGTATGAGAACGAAGAAGGTGGGTGTTCTTCTCTATATTTATGTTGATTAATTGTCTTTGTTTTCTCTTTTTTGTATTTACCCTCTTTTTTTTTCTTTTTTGTAGAGATGGATCTGAACTCGTTTATCCGAACCGCTGAACCTCGTAAGGTGAGGATTGTTGAGAGGCCAAGGACTGAAAATGAGGGGCCTATTATGATTGTGGCCAAGCATCGCACAGTGACCCTCCTTTATACTTTAGTTTCTCGTCCGTCCGGGGAGTTTTCAGAGAGTATTGAAAGAGAGTTTGGCGAAGATGGTCGTGGTGGTAGAGGTCAGGAAGACGCTTCCGTTGCTGGTCATGGTAACGCTAGGCCAGTCGTGCCTATCACGGATGATATTGTTGCTGAAGCCGATGTTTCCGGGCCTAAGCGCTCAAAGAAAAAGAGGGTTATCCGCAGAAGCGAGGGTACTCCTGCCGCTTCTCATCCGCCTAAGAGATTAAGGGTCGATTATGGAAGGATTAGTGGTTCTACCGCTGGAGGTAAGTCTCCTGGTGTTCTTAATAAGCTGCTTCAAGATTCTCGGTTAAGTTTAGAACAGGGTGTCACAGCTCTTCCTACCTTACCTTTTATTACTTCATCGGTGACAGCTTCACCTTTGGAGGAGAGCAGAGATCATACTGATTCCGTGACTGGTCCTTCCCTACGGTCTGTGTCTGCTTCTGCAAGGTTTGTTGTTTTATTGATTCTTCTCATCACTCAGCTACTAATTCCGCGGGTCCTAAGGGTGATTCCTTTGTTAGGTCTGTTGTTTCGGTGACGACTGAGGCCACCACTATGACTACTATTGCTACTCCAGTTACTGTTCCTGCTGATGTTGGCAAGGATAAGAGTATGTCGCATCTGTTCGTTTTTGGTGCTTCTAGTTCATCTGAGAAGACGGATCGTACTCTTAGTCTTTTTACAGGAAGGTCAGGTAGTGGTTTTGCTGCCGGGAGTATTCGTGCGGAGGAGGTTACAGATGCTGGTTTGGAGGAAATCTATGTTCCTGAGTGGACCGTGACCAAGGGTTTTGAGTTTAATGATGGGCGTTCTTGTGCCAATATGATTGATCATTTCACTCCTCCTACTTTCTTCAAAACTGTTCGCAGAATAAAGCATGAACAATTATTTGTTGAGTTCAATGTGTCCGCCGTACGCAATTTAAGTTTGAGCTCCGAGTTGAGAATGCGTGCGGAGTATAATATTTTGGAGAAAAGGAAATGGAGATCCCTTGCTGAGAAGAAAGATAGTTTGTTGGGGGCGAAAGATAAGGAGATTGAAGAGTTGAGGTCCCAATTGCTGAAAGCAAAGGAGGAGTCTACGGTGGTAGCCCAACTCCGTGCTCGGGTTTCCAGCCTTGAAGCCATTGAGGGTTTACTTTGAGGCGAAGTTGCTTCCGTTAAGGGGTATAACGACCTTCTTGAACAAGAGCGTAGTGTTTTGAGACTACAAGTGACAAGCCTTGAATCTACCGTTGCTGAAAAGGACCGTGAACTCGCTGACTTGGAAATCTCTTCTTCTTCTTTGAGGTCTCAGAACCAAGGTCTTGTAAGTCAGGTACGTGTTCATGTCTTTAGCTATTTTTTCCGAGATTTTTGTATTTCCCTTTCTCACGTGTTGTTTCTTATATATATAATTTTTTTTAGGTGCACGAGTTGGAAACTTCTTCCGTGCGTCTCCGTGAGCAGCTAGATCTTTATGAGGGGAGCATGAAACAGTTAGAGGAGTTTCAGGACAACCTTATGAGACCTCTCGAGACTAGGTTAGCCGAGATTGATGCTGATTTCACCAGGTGTTGTATGCGCTTCCAAGAGAGTTTCCATCCGCATCTCCTCAACGCCATTGCAGGACGAAGATGGTTACTAACTCACGGGATGAAGCTTCTTATAGCTAAGTGTCTCAATTCGACTAAATATATAGAGGCTCTCAAAAATGCTTTTGGCCGTGCTATAGAGAAAGGAATGCAGGAGGGTCTGGCAGCTGGAATTGAGCACGGACAAGCTGGCAGATGTTTAACTGATCTTGAAGCTTACATTCCCTCCGCGGAGGTTGACTTTAATTCTGCTGTCTATGATCTTCGTGGCTTGAACTTTCCGCTTCTTCAAGAACTATCAAATAAGAAGGATGCCAGCACATGGGATGTTATGGATCTTCTTCGCTTGGACGATGGCGTGGCCGAGGCCTTAGGGATGACTGATCTTCAACCTGATGTGAATCAATTGATGGTTCCCGTGCATCACAAGCAGGATAGGGTCGTTATTAGGAGCCAAGCATTTTTCGTTGCTTTGGATATTTGTTGCGGAAGGGTGGAAAAGATGGAAAGAAATCTTGCTGAGCGTCTCCCTTTCTTGAAAGACGTATTTGTCTTCTTAGATCATCTTTTGTCCGCTGAGGCTTTGATTGAGCCTCCGGTTGTGGTTCCTGCTACCAATGCTTTATCTACCGTGGTCATCGTTCCCCATTCTGGTCCTTCTGTTACTATGGAGGATTATGAGAATCTTGATTTGGTGGATGTGGCTCCGAAGAATGTTACTCTAGGGCCAGAAGGTGAAGAAAATATTGATGCTTCAACCGGAGGTGATCTTGTGTTTTCTAAATTGGAGAATGAAGCTAGGGATGTTGTCCTCTAGGTGCATTTGCTTGTTTCTTCATGGTCGCATGTGACCTTGCGGTTTTTTGTAATTAAAATACCGCGGCTATTAACAGTTAGGCCCGTTATGGTGCTTTGTACACCGCGGCCGCATGTGGCCTTTTTGTAGCGGTATTTTGTATTTAACCATTTTTGTAACGCCTTTAAGTTTGAACACGTCTGTTATATAAATGTTACTGCTATCTTTTTATATCATGTTTGATATCTTTCGTAGGATAGTCTTGTTTGAATATTTTGTGGGTTATTCTCCCGGTACCGGGTTTGCAATACCTCTTATGTACTTTGAGTTAATTGTGAGGTTACTCATCCTTTTGTTATACGGAATAACATTAATGGAGGCATGCTCCGTGTGTGCACGGCTTAATCACAATAAATGACTTTGCAAAGTAATAAGTTAGAATTTTTCAAAGCATAACTTGTGAAGGTAGCTAATCTTTACTTTTTCATTAAAATTAAAAGGCACATTACACGATATTTAAAAATTACTACCAGGAATAAAGATAAAAATTCCCTTCCCATCACGGAGTCCATATGGTTAGGCTGCTTACACTTTGTTTATATAACATTTCTTGAGATTGCAAATATTCCAGGTTCGCTGGAGTTCTCTTTCGTTGCGGTCTTTTAACTTGTACGATCCCTACCCAAGTGCTTCTGTGACTTCGTATGGGCCTTCCCACTTGGGTCCTAACTTTCCAGTGTCTTTTACACGGCTTGCTTCGTTGCTCCGGTACACCAGGTCTCCCGGCTTGAAGCTTGCATTTCTTACTTTGGTGTTGTAGTATTTTTTCATTTGCCTCTTGCTTTTTTGCTTCTCTTATCGCTGTTTGCTCTTGCTTTTCTTCTAGCAATTCCAAGTTAATTTCCAACGCTTCATCATTTTCAGCCACATTTACTTCTGCTGTCCTGAACGTGGGCATTCCAATTTCTGCCGGGATGACAGCTTCCGTTCCGTAAGTTAATGAGAACGGAGTGTCTCCATTACTGGACTTGATCATGGTCCGGTGTGCCCAAAGTACATGAGAAATTTCTTCTTGTTGTATTTGCCCAATCTTGCTTTTATTCCTTCCCCCAAACTCCTGTTTGCTCTTTCCACCAGTCCGTTCGTCTGAGGATGTTTT
>BQNB010207452.1:0-10476 GCA_026074375.1 Tanacetum coccineum | reverse complement strand
TTAAATAAATAAATTATAAATCACCGAACCATAAGTTTATCATTTCTTACTTACATAAATTTGGACGCTTCTTTATGTAAATAAGAAATTATAAATGAGTGGGCTTAATGGTATCCGATATGACACGAGTATGAACCTGAAATCGATAATCATCAGAATCCGTTAAAAGGGTCTAGGGACACAATCGTGTCTTGCCACTCAGCAGAATCTTAAGGCCTCACTTGGAACTACCTTATCACATTTTTAAGTTATTACTTTTGTCGTTGATAATCCTCGCGATCACGAACTGTTCATGGAACTAACAGACTTGTTACACACTTGAGTTAATGGAGTTGATTCGTCCTCAAACTAACAACTGAGTACCATAATCCGCCGTCTATCGCATAAGCTCTCTCGCGAGCTCCCCTTATTCATTAAACTTTATTCTGGGGATATTGTTTCTCAAAATGTCCTCATTCTCGGCATCCCATCACCATTTGTTATAGTATTGACGTTACGGTCGCTGCTGTTGGGTCCTGGAGCTGTCTCGACTAATACAACTTTATCCAATAGGTAACGCAACTCCCCTTAAACGAGATAAACACCTATCGACTAAACAAATAGTTGGACTATTCATTTCGGGCCACTAGTAGGAAGACTTAGGTCGCGATACATCCTCGTACTGCCAAGTAAGCTGGGTACTTACATCCATAAGCCACGTTGATGTGAATCAACGAACATTGCAGATTGCAGAAACGAGACTCCGTCCTCGGACATTTAGAAACTTATACAAACATACTCACGCGACTACACCTTCTTCTTGAGGTTTTTACTATAATGAGACTTTCCTTATAACGCGGTTATACCAGTCATAAGATCTGTAATTATATATTTGAGATATTTTTGATGGATTAAATCATCCTGACCACAACCTAGCCAAAATTTTTTGGTAGATTGAGAAGTGTAGGAACACCGAATTTTGCTGAATAAAGTTATCAGCGTCTTGTTTAGAACGAGTTTATTAAACCTTAAGTCTTTCCTTGGTCACACAATCGGGTGACACAAAATTAATCTCGGGACGAGATTTCTTTAAGGGGTAGGTACTGTAACATCCGAGAATTTTTGAAATTTTGAATGAGAATTATATCATTTGATCCTTAAGGGTATGGCTAGACTTAGAAGACGGATAATCTAATTCTCGTATTCACGAACTGGACTCTAAAGCTATTCGATGTGAAATGATATCCAGACAATTTTTCATTTATCCCGAGACCTGGAAAACAGTCAGAATGTGACTGAAATGCCCTCGCAAGATTAGAAACGAGAAAAAGAATTAAATTATAATTAATTTACATCTTTATTAATGAAAATATTTAATAATTTAGTCATCATTTTATTCTGTAACGTTTGTTTGATGAACGCATATTACGGGTTAAAAACTTTACTTCTAATTTTTTACTTTTGAACGAGATCCATAACCGGTTCACTAATAATTAACGAACATTTTTATAAATGTTATAAAAATATTAACAAAATATTATCAAATAAATACTCATTTTTATCAGAAAAATAATTTGGAACAATGACGCAAGTTTCGTAACTTGAATCATTCGATAAGTCGCTCAAATGAGTCCCTAACCAATATTTTATAAAAGTTTCTTAACAAGTTACACATTTAGTCCCTCAAGAAATTAACACTTGACACTTTTATTTAAAAGTTTAATATATATATAAAAATATATAACTTTTATTTCATTTCATCTCTAACTACACACACACACATATAAACCCTCCCTTCTCTCCCATTTTATCCGGCCAGCCACCACCCCCACCGCCGGATTCCGGCCACCGCCACTACGCCGCCGCCGGAAAACATTTCCGGTGGACTTTTCCGGCCAAATGCAAAAAGCCTCCGGCTGCCTCCCCACCGTCGCACCACCAAGGGTGCGTCGGGTTCACTGTACACCGCACCAAGGGTGCGTTTGGTTTATATCTCAGCGGGCCCATTTGGTTTAAAAATACAACAAGGGCGCGTTCGGTTTATTGTGAGCACGAGGGGTGCGTCGGTTTGTTCGTCACACCAACTAGGGGTGGGTTCGGTTGGGGCAGCCACCGCACGGGGTGCGTTTGGTTTTGTTATAATAATTAGGGTGCGTTAGTTTGGGTTATAAAGAAAAGGGTGCGGGTGGGTTTGGACATAACCACCAAGGGTGCGTTTGGTAAATTGTAACAGCCACGAGGGGCGTTTGTTTTACTGTTTTTAACAGCTAGGGTGCGTTGGGTTGGACAACCGAACCACAAGGGTGCGGTTGGTTTGTGTTTTCACCAGCAAAGGTGCGTTTGGTTCTGGTTCACCGCATAGGGTGCGGTTGGTTTGGCAGAAAGCACCATAGAGGGTGCGTTGGGTTTAAGAATAAGCACCACAGGTGCGTTTGGTTTGTTATAGCACGGAATTAGGTGCGTTTGGGGTCCGGGTCAGCAGCAAAGAGGCTGCGTTTGGTTGTTATGTGGCACCAAGGGGTGCGTTTGGTTTTTCTATCTCGCACAAGGGTCCGTTTGGCTTAGTAGAAAACAACTAGGGGTGCGTTTGGTTGGGGCAGAAATCACCAAGGGGCGTTTGGTTCTCGAGTTTCACACGTTAGGGTGCGTTTGGTTTATACTTCACGAAAAGGGTTCGTTTGGTTTTATATATAAAGGGTGTGTTTGGTTTAGCCAATCGGTTAATAAATATAACGTGAGATTTTATATTATAAAAACCGGACTAAATTGGTGGTTTAAATTGGTTAAATAAATATAATGTTTATTATTTGGTTTAGTTTAGATATAATAAAATATATAAATATATTATTTTATATCTAAAAACGCGAGTAGTTTGATTATTAAAAGTTAAACAATTGCGAATATTTAGTGAATAGGAAACGTTGAGTTTTGCGAAAAATGGAAAGCTTTATATAAAAACGATAATTAATGATGAAATTTATTTAATTTAATTATTTACGGATTCATTGATTCTGCTATTAATTTTATAAAACGATAAAGGAACTAGTTATATTTTAAAGGAATATACTAAAAATATAACTGTATAATAACCTGACAACGAACGAAAACTATACTTTTACAATGAGACGAACTGTTTTAGACGTGACCCGTCGAAGAAACGAAATATATTTTATAAAATATTATTTATATTTTATAATGGTTATAAACTGTTACAAGCATCGGTTGTTTAATTCATAACGTTAAGACATGTGTCTACCATTATTCAAAGTCTTTTTATTAATTAAATTGGTTGTCAAACTAATTGGTTTAATTAATTATTCACACTTATTATATATTACCTGCAAGGTATTATATACTTTTCATTAATCTTTAGATTGATTGTCTTTGTTATATATAATTCACGGTAGGAATTATATAAGGGTTATTTTTCATATGTAATATATAAAGAATATATATTACACACTTTGTGTATATTTTCAATTTATATATTTAACCAACCACCAAACTATTACAACTTGGAAATATAAATCTTTATCAACGTGACGCGTTGAGGTAACTATCCATCGGGAAACCCAAATACATTATCCTAGGCTAGTGGGATTTAGCCGTTAAGATTAGCTGCAACTTCTTGATCGAGCCGCTTCATCTTCCGTTCGTATTGTGCATATTAGATGCCTATCTGTCAATCGTTCTACATCATCGAGGTGAGTTCATAGCCCCATGTTTTACATGTTATATATATATTTTTAGGGTGAGAACATGCTTGTTTACAAATGCATTTACCTGATTGTTTACAAATTGGTATACACACTTATTTATATATCTCTCGATGAGATACAATACTTGGTTTTCTTGTTGGACGTAAACACATACTTGACTTTTACTCGAATGATTACGGATTAGCTTAGGTTGCATGAACTGTAAATCACTTGGAGGGTGAGCGCGAATGTTATAAAATAGATCTATTCGGGATTGATAATCCCCGTTCGGGTGACTAGCTATCACCGGGAACGAACGTTATAGCATGTCGGATTTAAGGTGGAATTCTATAATGGTGCCTTGAATAAGGGTGAAATTAATATAATGGTGCCTTGAATAAGGTGGAATTCTATAATGGTGCCTTGAATAAGGTGGAATACTATAATGGAGCCTTGAATAAGGTGGAATACTATAATGGTGCTTGAATAAGGTGGAATACAATTACTGTGCCTTGAATAAAGTGGCATATATATAAGTCTACGTCGCGTTTCTGAACACTAGAGTAATTGTAAAAAATCATTGTTTTATACTCACATGGTATTTACTTGGCCTGAAAAAAGTGGCAATAAATACTCGAAAACATTTTAGTGACTTTAAAATTGGTCTGCATTCTTTATAAATCTTTGGGATAAGATTGATACTTTTGGTGACATAAAATGTGTCGTGCATTCTTTATAAATCTTTGGGATAAGATTGGTACTTTTGGTGACATAAAATGTGTCGTGCATTCTTTATAAATCTTTGGGATTTTTACATGGTACTGTGATGATACAGTGGACAAATACATTCATTTGAAACTTACATTCATATTTAAACTAACCTGTGAACTCACCAACTTTATGTTGACCGTTTTAAGCATGTTTTTCTCAGGTGAATTAGATGCTTGGATTATTTGATGTGCATTGGAGTCTTTACATTCAAGTTTTTCATGGTGATGCAATTATGGGACAACTATTATTTTGATTTCAGAAAATCAACAAGATTGTTTTACAAACGACACATTTAGAGGTCGTTCTCTTGTATCTAGCACTGTGTATTATGAAGTAGCACCCCAAGTGGTATTCCGCTGCGTTGTATATTTTTTTTGGGGGGTGTACATAAGCACTTAGTATAATCAACTAATGCTAAAATGATGCATGACATGTAAGCATGTATACTAGATGCAACACTACTCGTTTGCATGCATGTCCCTTTGAAAAACTTTTGAAGGACGCAATATTTGAAAAACGGTTATAGACCAAGTAAATATATTTGACCTGGTTCTCTATAACCTTGGCTCTAATACCAATCTGTAACACCCCCAAAATGGGCCACAGCAGAATATGATGTTCCGGGGTATTTACTTCATAGTCAATAGCTCAATTTATTGAGATCGACCTCTAAAAGAGTCGTTAAAAACTTATACATTGGATTTAATAAAATTGTTGTTACAAAAGCCCATAGGCTTAACTGTTCAACTTTGAAAAAGTAAAAGATTTCACAACATAACCAATTTCCCAAAATGTAATGGCAACGTAAATCTTTATAGTGATATGACTTCAAAAGACGACCATCCAATGTACCCATGACTTTTACCTTATTGACCTGAGAAAAATGTTTAAACTGTCAACAATAATGTGGTTAATTTATTGTTTATAAAAAATGAAGCGGATAGCAAGATTTCCCTGTAATAAAGTAACAAATACAATATCACAAAAATGTATTACGATATGCACTAAGCTCATGACACTGAAGCTAAACAATGTATGTATATCAAATACATATAAATGATGGTGCCCAATGTAGATGTTCAACCCGTAACGTCTATGAGTCCGAAATGGTATACGTTTGTCATTTCCGGCCAACCGATAAACTAGCAAGTGCTACTTGCCCGAACGGGGATGTTAATTCCCAAATAGATCTATTCATAACATTCGCGCTTACAATCCAGTAATTAAAAGTTCATGATGATGGGCATAGTGGGTTATAGCTACTTAGGCAAACTCGTAATATTTGAATTTAAAATGTACTTGCATCCATTTTGTAAAACAAACATGATCTCATCCCCGAGATTTGATAAATGATTAAAAAGTGTAAGATGGGGACTATAAACTCACATCAAGCAATGATAATGGAATAGCAAGGTAGTGGCACGAAAAACGAAGCAAAAGACTTTATCCGCAACCTAAGTAAAAATAATACATATTTACTAAGCAGAAAATATAAAATCAAGTATTTGCAAATCCCGTCACTAGTATGTGCTTGAGCTCTATTAATTAATAATGTTTTAGAAAAATAAGTTTCCATGTTAAAGTGGTCAACTTCATCGGGTCAATGCGTTCAAAATAATAACACGCAATTTACGATATTGGATTCTTTGGAAACTAGGTCACGTATACTTTAAAATGTTAGTTTAGTTCAGCCCTTGGTTTGGTCTCTAAGGGTGTCAAATAATTAGACGAAATAGTGGCGTTTAACTAATCGAATAAGTGTAATTTTTAATTAAGTTATACTATTTGACGACTTGGAGTTTTACAATGAAATTATGGATTCGTTATTTAACGGTAATGAAAACTAAAAACACATTTGACATCTCGGCCAAGTCATCTATAACTTTTGTCTTTTATGTTTTGTCCAACAAAGTCGTTTAATGGGTTAAAAACGGGGCTAAAGGTGTGTGTGTCGCGATTGAGTTTTAAAACAAAAAACAAGTAATTTTTTTTGGCTAAGTGTTCTTAACGCGCAATATGTTTTGGCGTCAGTTTGAGACTTCGATACTCAACATTAGGACGAGATAAAAATATCATAGTAAACTAGGCCAGGTATGCTTTAATTCACCTTTTATAAGTTAGTGTGTCGGGGTCGTTAACAGGGTCAAAAGTGAGTCGAAAGGTAGGTGTGCTCATGGGCAGACGTGACCATTTGCACACCAGGTGTTCGACAATTTGTCGACACCTGTGACGAACAGCCGTTTTCAAATGCGAATTGCGAGCTGGTTACTAAACGAAAAGGACTAGTTTTTATTCCTAAATAAAGATGGTAGTTTAGGCTTTATGTAACAGTATTTGGTTCGTTATTTCATTTGGTAAAAATGTCACAATAATTAGAGAAAAAACGTATCGCTGGTTGCTTACAAAACAATGGAAAAATGACAGTTTTTACGCCTAACTTTGAGACTTTCTAACTTCTTCATTACTTGACGAAAACTAGTGATTCCAGGAGCAAACGTATTACTACTTTTCGCATCTAACTTTAAGACCTTGTAACTTATTATTTACTTGACGAAATTGAGTGCTTCCAGGGGCAAAATACTTGCTACATGTACTACTCTTGCAATAACCAAGTTTGATTTCATATACTCTACTTTTAGGGGTCGAAAGAGTGTACTCAAAATCATTAGTGTGGGTTGCGTTTTAAAAAAAAGAAAAACTTGACATGCATACATGAGAGATAACAACACAACTCTTATACACTTAACAAAAACATTTTTCTTTCTCTCTTGAAGCAAACCCAACCCACAACTCAACTAAAAACCCTAAACAAACCATATAATATTTTTCTATAACGCATACAAGCTTTAATACACCATATCTAAGATACCTCAAAGTATTTTAAGGGTTTGATCAAGCTTTTAAAAGGATTAAAGCAAGAAAAGGGAAGATTAGGTTTTCAAACTAATCTAGGGTTTATAAACTTGCAAGCTTTGGTTTAAGGTCTAAACAAGGGTTTATGATCTATTTCTCATCATCATACATCAATATAAGGTTATCTATAAACCTTTTATGTCTTTACTTTTATCGTTTTTATGAGTATATATGTTTTATATAGCTAAATCACCAATTAGGGCTTTTAAACATGTTAAAAAGATAACTTACTTGTGGTTATGAATTTGCACACTTTTTCTTATGTTATGTTGTTGTATATATCATGGAATAATAAAATTATGAGTGTGGTAACATGTTGGTTAAAGCATAAAAAGTTATATATGTTAATTGTTAAAAGTGTACTTAGAAGTTAAGGTTTAAGCTTGGTATGAACAAGTTATCTTGGATTTAGGGACAAATTTATGGGACCCTCTTTTCTTTATTATATTTATTATATATACAAAAAATCATATTTATTGTTAGAATATAGTAGGACCACAAATTAGGTGTCTTATCTTAATTCATACTTATGTATTAGGAGCTTTCTATAATATAAAGTAATTAGATTATTTATGTTCTTTACTATTTTTAAATAAACGTATGACGTTATTTTTCTATACACATTCTCATATATATATCATAAGGTTGAAGAATGTTATATTATAAGTAGTAACAGTATTCTATGTATTATATACTTTATCGTGGTTCCAAACTTTACGTGGAATGTGGGTGGGGTGTGAAAAAAAAACAATATAACCCCAACCACCCCCCCCCCCCCCCCCCCAAACCCCTGGATAAAAAAATAAAAATCAAAATAATAAAAAAAAAAAATAAATACTATAATATAAAACTTAAAATTATCATAAAAAAAAAAGCAACTAATTTACTACAAAAAAATAAAACATAAAGACGATAAACAAAAACAAAAAACTATTATAATATATGTGACATAGTATATTAAGAGTTGTAAAGAAATTGTGGTATTTTAATTTGTTGAAAAGTATATACTTGTGGTAATTTAATTAGTTGAAAAGTATATATTTAATTATATAAAAGCTATGCAAAGGGCTGTTTGGATTTGAATTTCATACAGTGGGTTTTACATTAAATAAATATAATACACCTCATGATGATTCCAAAAAGATAAGAAACTCGAAAAACGGATTAATAAAGAAAAAGATATGCTAATTACGAGTTATACGTTAATTAAACGGGTTTATAAAATAACTTTTATAAAAATTATACAAAATAGAAAGTTTGGTATTTTTAATAGATTATACATATTTTTAGTCCAAAACAATAAGAAACGAAATTTTTCGATTAAAAACGAAGAAGTTATAAATTACGCGAGTTTATATACTTAAAATGTATAAAAACATTTTTATAAAAAGTTACTGTTCATGACAGAAACATTAATTTTTGTAAACTTCATAAATAAATAGAACTTTCAATTACGAGAACGTGCTCGAAAGAATTACTAAAAACGGAGCTAAAACGAATAAAATACGACGTTTACGATAATTCGAGTTTATAAAAGTAATTTTATAAACTATGAACAGTAAAAATTACTGTTCATCAGCAGACCCCACTTTATAAAAATGTGATAATTTTGATAACAAAGACGTGGTCGAAGGAATCGCTAAAATCGGGATTAAAACGAATAAGTTATTGCATTTACGGGTATTACGACAATTAAATTTATAAAACGTCATGAACAGTAAAAGTACTGTTCATCAGAAGGTTATAAAATATAAAAATGTAATATTTTTATATATCATCTCAATACAAAGACGTGGACGTAAGAAACGCGAGAAACGGGTTTAAAACGGGAAAGTTATGCTAGTTTTACTAAAACGATAATTATAAACGTTTTCACTCTATAACAACGATTTTTAAATTACAAATAGATGGTGATGTAGCTACATAGACTTGTATATGATATTAGATAATCAATGTGATTAGTACTTATACGGCCTATAATTGTTTAGGTTGCATTCGGGGTTTTAGTGACGCATCTTTCTCTTGTGAAGTATATTATTGATTAACTCACTCGAGGTGAGTTCATAGCCTCATGTTTTACTGGTTTTTAATATATTTTTGGTGTGAGAACATGCTTTGTTTTACAATTGGACGCAAGTAACTTTGAAATACTTACTGTTTTGGATATTGTATACCATACAATACGCACTCTAAACAATTGCGGTCCTACACTCATACATTTTACAAACCTATGAATTCACCAACTGTATGTTGACCGTTTTAAGCATGTTTTTCTCAGGTTAATAAGGTACAAGAAACAAGGATACATTGGTGGTCTACATTGTGGAGTCTTTTCTATAAAGATTTACGTGCATTACTTTTTGGGGATAGTTGTCATGTAGAAAAATCTTCGCATTTTCAAGAATGAACAAGTTTAGCTGTTGAGCTTTTGTAACAATAATTTATTAAATCCAATGTATCATTTTCAAACGACACATTTAGTGGTCGTTCTCTCATGTCTTGTGCAATGTTATTATGAAGTAATGCTCCCGGATCCTTATTCTGCTGTGACCCATTTTGGGGGTGTTACATCAATTGCACAATTTACTCACGTAATCTCTCTTAATCGCTCTCTGTTAACAAACCCTAATCTTTTAATCACCGACGATCATAAATTCTACACATATGGCTGTTCTTGAATCTTGTGCTAAACACAACATGGTCACTTACTTGGAAAAGACTGATGGGAATACAGATTTTCATGAGATTATAGACTTTCTTACACGAAGCTCTATTCACTATGCTCTCACTGTAAGTCTTGTAGTCTCTACTACATTTGTTGAACAGTTTTGGATGTCTGCCAAATCCAAAATAATCAACAATGTTAGGTATATTACTGCCAAAGTAGCTGGCAAGTATGTATCTATCTCAAGGGCATCAATAAGAAGTGATGAATTGATGAGGGTAGCCTAAAACTAATAGAATTGATGAATTTGGTTACAAAACTGTCTGAAAGGATTAGAGTCTTGGAGGATGAATTGAAGAGGACAAAACAAACTTATAGTGCTGCATTCACTAAGCTTATTCTTAGGATTAAGAAGTTGGAGTCTAAAGTCAAGACTGGGAAAGCAAGGAA
>BQNB010207451.1:0-10476 GCA_026074375.1 Tanacetum coccineum | reverse complement strand
CATTTATTTTCTTTTCATATAAAAACACATTTTCTCTCTCTAGAAAACTCTCTCATGTGTTTCTCTTTCTAGAAACTAGCCAAATCTAAGAATCGACCCCGTGTTATGATATATGATATACCACACTAACAATCCTAATGTACAGCCTCTAAGCACAGTGTTGGTTTTTGAAGTTCTTTCGTCAGCTAGCTCGACAGCGTAACTAACGTCTAAGGCAGAGGGAATGATATCTAGCCAATGCCACTCTAAATGTAATTTGTTACGAAAATTTCTATCGGCACCCGAATCAAATAACATATAAGCATGATGATCGTTGAGAAGGAACGTACCCGTGACAGTATTGGAACCCGGGTTAGCGTCCCACCTCCTTCCCTAGGTATATGATTTGCCTCTTGACATCTACGAACTTTTGCCTTTATATCCAGGTTTTGGTTCTTGACTTTGGGATAATCCTTCCGGTAATGTCCTTGTGCACCACACTCAAAACACGTAATAACTCCCTAATTCGGCCCTGGAGTTCCTTGAGTAGGTACAGTCATAACAGATCTGCAATCCCTGGCCAGATGTTCAATCCTTTTACAGTTATGACACTTAGCAGTACACTATCTTCGTTGGTTGTATCTTATACCTATTTTGCAGAACGTAAGTGTTCCTTCATAAAACCTTTCTCTCATTGTTAATTGACATATAGGCTTAGCAACATTTCTGACCTCCAGTATTTTGTCGTTTGTTGGGGTGCTTGATTGCCCACGGTTTTGTTTCTTTGTTGTTGTTTCAATCTCCTCTTGTTATCTGTGTATTCTATACAGCATAACCCTTCAACTTTTGATCAATCAAGTTGTTGGCAATATACGAAACTACATCTTGTAGTTCTTGTGGGTTCGTGCACACTTTACATTCCTGGATATATCCAGCGTAGACCTCAAATATATTTTTCACCCGATCTTCCCTCCCCTAGGGGACCATTTTGGTACACATCATGGTAAGTTCTTTGACTTTGGAGTGGTAAGTAGCCATCGTCAATGTATTTCACTGACAAATTCCAATACTCGGTTCCTTTTTGGATCTCATTTACTCGGGCAGTAGTTCACTGCAGTCATCAGCTTATCAGCTTTTTCTCCCTATGATAAAGCGTATGCAGCTTCAGTTCCGATGGTTCTTATTGTGAGAATTCCAACAGGTTAATGCAATGTGAGTAAAAGTACGGTAGCATACTTCACTGATATCTCTATTGATACAGTTGCTGAATGTGATAACACAGTTTCCATCTTTTCACTCCATTTTATCAAACCAACCACCTTATGTTCCTTTAAATCTCAAGTGGTTGAACAAATTTCATGAAATCTTGGTATAGTACATTCACGTGTTGGCAAACATGCTATAGCCTTTCCATTCACATTATGGTTCTCTTTTTCATCACCATTGTCGCCTCCATTGTTTACATTTCAGTACCATTTCTTATTACCATTTTCCTCCTCAATTGTCATTTCCCATTCCCGAGTCTCAGATCTCGGTTAACCCAGCGAGGCTTTGTGCTTGCGTCCACACGTTGGTTGACCATTTCTTCAATTGCGGCAGGGGTCATGCCGGAACGAGTATTAGTCATTGTTCTACATCACACGACACACAACCCATGGTGAGATTTTGAAATGAATACACAATTATTAGATAACGATAATTTAATATTTGTTATGAATTAAATTTAATTAACAACACGATTTGGCAGAACGAAGAAATAACAAATAAACAATAAATAAGCGATGATAGTTCAAATCAGCTTTCATTTCATGAATAAAATAGAATTCGGTTACTACAATATCCATCAATAGGTACATGTCCACTTTTATTTCTAATGCTATCATCTAGACCTAACACCTAAGTTAGTGTCCTACTTGATTTGGTTAAAACTAGTCTTAAGGGCGAAATCCCAAACGTCTCTCAACCATATGACTCAAACCTCCTAAGTCTTCCCGAGTATATCGCGATCCCTTCGAACCCGACGAAAACCTCCTGTGAAAGAGACATGTGACAACGAGGCTGCTTCTTCACGATTCCCTCTCGGATACCATCTTGCACGAAACCTTGTATGTTCTCTAACCCTCAAGCTCTCAATCCTCTCAAATCTATCCTAGCTCTCTCTCCCCTAAGATATCAAACCGATAAGATCTCATAACCGTATCTGGAACACGTCACAAATCCCGACAATCCATCATTTCGATCCTCA
This sequence comes from Tanacetum coccineum, assembly GCA_026074375.1. Lineage (NCBI taxonomy): Eukaryota > Viridiplantae > Streptophyta > Magnoliopsida > Asterales > Asteraceae > Tanacetum > Tanacetum coccineum. The sequence continues at coordinate 8,252 of BQNB010207451.1, read as the reverse complement.
GACATGTGATGGTAAAGTCATGCTCAACTCATCATCTAAGTTTATTCAGCATATCTCGATTGACTAATAATGCCAGCCTTAGTGTACCAGACGAATCAGAAGAATCCTCTACAGTTGGCTGATCAAAATGGGTGTCGGGTTAACCCGCAAGAACCTTTTCATCCATCTTTATGAATGAGTAACATATGATTACATAAACTAAACTGTTACATTTAACTCTAACTTGTGGAAGGGACAAATATTTGAAGAGTGGGGAGGACAAGAAATATGTGCCTAACCTTGAAATCACATACTTTTGAAGGTTCTCATTTTGTTCAAGAAAAATCCGCAGATGAGGTGAATCAACTCCTACTCGACTTTCTCAATTGGAATAAATTTTCGTGCTTCTGCTCTTTCTTGGGACATCTAACGATGTTTAATTTGAATTCAATATTTGTTGTCATATAACATAATCATTTCAAACTGCAATGCCAAACACCCCTTTATTGTTAGTTAATGAAAGAATACCCATTTACTACAATTCTAATTTTTAGGTATATTTGAACACTTTCCCCATTATTGAAAACTAAAAAGCTTGCTATCATGTATGTGTCTTGGGTGCCTGCATTTGTATATTGTTAGGATTAAAAATGTGGTGTCTATATGGAAATTACGTTAGTCTCTATATTGCCTAAAACACAAGGACTAGAATTGTAATTAGGCCAAAGATGGCATGTGTAAGGGCTATATAAACCCCTCTAATCTTCCTTAGAGGGGTGAACCTTATAATTGTAATTTCACTAATCATTTAATAATAAATCACTTTCTCTCTCTAAAATGGCTTTCATTTATTTCCATCATCCCCGACCTCCCGAGATCGTGAATCGAGAAACCTCACAAGTGGTATCAGAGCTGCACAGGCGATTTGTGATGTTTTCGGCTTATTCAGATTCGACTTATTGAGCTTATTTGGCTTATTTCAGCTTATTTTCGGTCCTGATTCGGTTCAGCAGCTTTGTAGCGCTTATTTGTCAGATTTTCAGCAGATCAGCTTATTTGTCCATATTCAGCAGTTTACGTTTATGCTTGATGTGATGCTTAATCCGTTTTTGAGCTTATTTTCCCTATGTATCAGATCTGGTCTAAATCAGCTTATATAGTGCTTATTTGTTAACATCTCGGTTGTGTTTTATGCAATCAAGATGGCCAGATTACGGTTTTATCGTATTTTGGTAACAATTAAGTACTAATTTCGGATCTATACCATTTTCGGAACTGTTAAATATCAAACTCGGATGTAATATAAAATTCGGTAGTCAAACTAGTTGACTGGGTCAAAAGATCTTTGTCAAAATGGTCAAAAGTTTTGTTACATCTGAAACTCAACGACTCGGTAATCGGTCAAACTCAGCAATCTGGTCAAAACTCTAAGTTTATACGTCAAATTCGGATATGTTGCCTAACTGAGTTTTGTTATCGAAAAGAAAAAAGACTCTACAAACATCAGCCAACAACAACAAAGGTCTCAGAGAACAAAAATGACAGAACAAACAATAAAGAGAAACAACTGGAGACTAATATAAAAGGAATAATATACTTTTATTATAATTTTGTCTGATGGCTAAAACTTAGGAACAATTGCCCCTTAGAGCGAAAAAATAAGAAAATAAAAAATTTCGAAAAATAAGACACATACCCCATCCCTATCACCGTGCTTTCTTCGTCGCCTAGAGACATCCAAAATAAGAACAAAACCAACAAACAAGCCAATATCCCCCCAAACAACATTGCAAATTCACCAAACCCACCAAATCACAGCATACGCCGCTTCCCCTCATCCAACTCTCACACAGTACCATACCACTCCACTAGCAACTCCCGCCCCCACTGCATAACAAACCAATATACCAAACCAAAACAAAACCTTCACCCCCATCCCACAAATAAGAAAGACCAGACACAACAAACCATGCCCTAAAAACCCCCACCAAACACCAATATAAACAGAATCCTCCCCACCTACTAAACGAAGTCAAATTGGACACAGATCATGAGTAGTTTGATCAGCAAACCCTTTGGTGTTTAGCCATATTAAATAAGTTGTTTATAAGCTCACATAACTAGTACGTTGTGATGAACTTTAACATCTAAACTCCCGCTCTTAGATGTAGTTTTGTTTTATCGTTGAGGGGTGGGAGGAAATGCGTAATTTTTGGGGTTTTTTAGGACTAAGTAATTATTACCCATGTTTGGTTCTAAAGTGTTAAATGTGTGGTGTGATTAAGAATTTTTTTTGGTTATATTTGCGACTCTGAAGTAACGGTACCTTTTAACATTTGGCCAACCTGGTTTATTGTAAATCTTTTAATATTTTATAACCGATTTAGTGTAACAATCATTTTTGCCAAATGATCAAAACTACACACGACAATGATTAAGCTTTTTTTGAACGTAATCTCAAAAAAATCACTCTCCCTAATTTCTTAAGGACAAACTGATGGTTACCTCTGATAGTTTCCCTCATGTTCCCCTCCCTCGTGGACTTCTAGGTTGGTGTATTGCCCTATTTTATTCAACTCGCTGTTTTCCTAGAAGATTTTAATTGCTCAGTAGACTTAACAAAGTTTTATGGTTAGCAAAACTAGGTTTAGATAAACATCCCAACTGTTTTTAGAACCTTAGGCAAACATTTTTCTCTGTCATCACGATCAGATACCGCAATCCGCAATAATTGGGGCTTTTTGGATTTTCTTTTCTATCACTCACCCAGGTTCATTAGTCCAACATTAAGCATTTTCCACTACACGACTTCACTAAACAGACTCACTTCACATCAATAACACATCTAGACTGGGATAAACTAAATTTTAGATTTTGGTGGCATAAGATTCCCTAATTATCGGGAGGGTGGACAACATTATAAACCCTAATCATGTTTTACAACGTTATCCTTATCTGTCTGTCTATGAAAGCTTTTACCTTAGTTTTTATTTGAATGAAATTTTTCAAAATTTTTTTAGTACTTGTAAAGTTAACCTTACTTCTTTTCTTTTGGTAGCGAAACTCTCACAATCCTTTTGAAGCCTCTGTAATATCTAAATTCTCTTAAATATAGATTTTAACTTTAAGAGTTTTATATCTTCCTCATAAAACAGGACTCATTCATATTTCTTAAAGACAAGACAGTTCTAGCTTCTCTACAGATTCTACACCCGGTTTTAATAAGAGACATCACTTATTTCTATTGTATCCTTAAGTCTTTACTATAATTGATTGCATTTTGTTCTTTAGATAATTTTACACTTCTAAATAAGATGAACAACAATATGAGTCATTGGACACCTAGAGTTTAAAAGAATAGGTTGAAGCTTGTTGAAAGATAAGCATGTAGAGCAAAATTGGGTTGGTACCTTGCTTCTTTTTTCTTGGTCCCACAATTTCCAAGCATGGAGCCAAAGCCATCACACTAAGATACTAAGGCAGTTGAAGATAGTTTTCCTCAACTGCACAGTCCTACTGCATGAAGCTCACCTGTTTCACTGCTGGTCTTTGATTCCTGGGTTGCGCCTGCAATCCCTTGCAAAGTGGTCCTCTCTTGTGCAGTTTAGATAACACTCCACCATGGACTGTCCAACCTAATTCTTTCTTTTGTTGTCCATTGTCCCCACTTCCTTCTAGTAATTCTTTTAGGAATCTTCTTGCCCTCATAGGCAGCATAGCAAAGTTCCCAACCGTCAAATCACATCTCTTCTAGATCATCAGGATTGAGCATGTATATTGTATATCTTCATTATCCTAGCTGTGGAATACTTGGTTGGCTAGCAGACAGAAAGGAATAAATCACTACTTGGCATCACTCAAATTTTTAATATTGGTTGAGCTATCAGCAGCACCCTGAGTGCTAGCATTATTAACAACCACTTGAGCAGTATTCACTTGACACTAGTTGCACTGTTAGTGCTGGCTAAGGACAGAAAGGCTACATTGTGTGAGGTTGTGGTTGTAGCTAGATGTCCCCGTTAACCTTTGATTCATAAGCATTTAGGTTGTACGTAATGAGGTCCATCCAAACTCCATGGTCCTCAATCTCGTGTTTGTACTCCCACACAATGAGATGCAAGTCCATTCTTGTCACAAACTTCTCAGAATTCCAGATTGATGTCTTCTTAAGGGAATAACTTATTCACCATGCATCTCCAGTTGACAATATAGCTTTTGAAGCCTTTATAAGTTTAGCTCAATCACTACATTACTAGATGCAAGCAAAGTTTATCCAATATTGCTGCTTCAGAAGATTTTCGAGTTTTATTTTGTAGCATATTACCTTCTCCAAATCTGTTCTCAATAGCCTACATCCAGTGTCTTTACATCCTTTATGAGTTAAATTTAATAGATGCTCCATTAGGAGTAAGGCCATCAAGCATAAAGAGTACTTATCTTGCCTTCGACCTCTGGCCCTTCTGTTTGTGCCAACTTTCAACACTTGTAGGAGGGATTAACAGTCTCCTTACCATCAACAGTTTTTGTTACTATGGTGTATTACCATTTCACGATCTCCCCATAGAGTTACTCAATGCACTGTAGTCACTGCTCCATCCTCAATCTTCTAGTATATCATACTTACCAGGTTGGAGTATAGTGTAGGCTGATGGTTGTGAGTAGAATTGAGAATCTATTGCATTTTCTTGAAAAAGTAGATCTTGTGTGTATAAAGGATCTCTTATTCAAAGCTTCTCACAACTCTGATTGACCACTTGTGGATCCAATAAACGATCTTTGCTTATGCTTGTATAAGGCTAAGTTATATTGAATAAATCCAAAACAACTATGATAGAAACTTTGATTGTGAATATCAAAGACTATACGGAATCTAGTCAATGACACTAAGAAGAATTTCAATGAAACAGTAACGAATAAGATCAATAACAAACAGTTTACCAAACTTTCAGCCTCAATATAATATGAACACTCTCAATAGTGTTAGGGTTACAAAACCTTGAAGCTATGACAATTCTATGAATGACTCGATTTGATACTTTGATACTGATACCTAGAATTCTATACTCTAGGTCCTCTTTTTATACACCAAGGAGTCCTAATGGGATTACAATATTTTCCTAAGTTATCATAATCTTCTAAACAAATAACTTATACGTATCTTTTTTAAAAATATCTCATGCATATCCCACATGCAATCTTTATCTTTTCTCTGAGCAATCTTTATCCTTTCAGCAGTTGTAATCTTTCAGCAGTTGTAACTTGTAATCCAACAGCATTAACTTTCAACACCAATAGTAGTAACTTTTGTACCATGTGTACAAGCAGCATTAACTACTTAGAAAGTTTTCTTCAATCTTCATCAGCAGTAGTAAGTTACACTAGCAGTACTAATTTTACTCTAGCAGTACTAACATTACTAGCAGTAGTAACCAGTAGTAGTAATATACACTAGCAGTAGTAACTTACACTAGCAGTAGTAACTAGCAGTACTAACTACTTAGCATATTTTTTATTAAGATTACTAACAACACTAATTTATGCTTAGCAGTAGTAACTAATACCTTAACAGTAGTAACTTCAAGAAGGCTTTTAATCCTAACAAAGGGGATCTATAAGTCTCATCGGTCATTAAGATCAAAGGCACGAAGTAGATCAAAGTCTAAGAGTGTTAAGTCGAAGCCTTAGTAAGTGAGGGCCTCTCGAAGGAAGTCGAGCTCAGACTCAGGGTATGACACCGTATCTGACAGTGGTTCAGAGGACTAGAGCATGCCTTATAGGCGGCCCAAGCCCATACCCTTCACCTTTAGGATCACACATTTCAGATATCATCGGCGGGCTAAGCTTCCACCAAACATCCGGGTGTATGAAAGGAACAAAGAATCATAAGATCACCTAAGTATTTTTTTCTGCCACAGCAGAGCAAGAGGAGTAGCCTATGCCAATATGGTGCAAGATGTTCCGCAAGACCCTGAGAGGTTCGACAAGGAACTGGTTTGATAGCCTAGACCCAAAGAGTGTAGATGGGTTTGAAGAGTTGAGTAACAAGTTCTTAGAAGAGTTCTCGCAGCAGAAAAGGTATGACAAAGACCCAAATGGAGATACATGGCATCAAGTGAAAGCCAAATGAAGGGCTTCAAGCATTCATGGACTATTTTAAGGCAGAAAGCGCACACATCAAAGGAGTGCCTCCGGTGTTAAGGATATCCGCGTTTATGCATGAGCACGGTCATCCCGAGCTAGCCAAGAAGCTCAATGACAAAATCCCGAAAATAGTTGATGAGATGTGGGAGAGAGTCAGGGCTTTCATCAGGGGAGAGACGGCTGCAGACACCACCGAAGTCATCATATCTCCTCGGTGGGAAAAGAGTGCTGGTAAAGCTAGCTGGTCGGAAAACCAGAATGGGTCTAGAAATAGAGGTCATAGAAGGGGGAAGGAAGAAGCATGGGGACCTGTGCTCCTTATGCTAGAAGAGAAGGCTTCACACCTTTGATTAAAACTCCGAAGGAGATCCTCGCTATGGATAATGTGAACTTCCCCCCACCACCTCCGATGGTGGGGACTCCGGAGAAGCAAAACATGAACAAGTTATATGACTACCACCAAGATCGGGGTCATAACACAAATGACTGCTATCATCTTAAGAAACAGATTGAAGATGCAGTGGCCTCAGGAAGATTGGCTCATCTGGTGAAAGATATCAGGCAAAGCGGCTAAAAGAGCAAGGGCTCAGCCAAAGGAAAAGAGAAGGTTATCAACATGGTGAGATCCCAAGGATACCAGAAGAGGCCCTACGAGAAGGTTGAGCACTGGATGGATAACGCGATAGCATTCCCGTTAGTGCCTCGATATCAATTAATGGATTGCCCAGTAGTAGTTGATGCCCTGATTGAAGGCTTTATGGTCAGAAGGATACATGTTGATGGTGGTAGCTCTTTAGAGGTTATGTATGAGAATTGTTTTAGAAATCTTAGCTATCGAACGAGGTCGAGGCTGAAAGAATCTCGAATAACACTGGTGGGGTTTTCAGAAGAAGTCAATTACCCCTTGAGGTTTATCGATCTAGAAGTCACTATGGGAGAGTACGGGAAAACCCGAATAGTCATAATGGAATTTGTAGTGGTCAAGAGTCCATCTCCGTATAATGCTCTACTAGGTACGACGGGGATGAGGAGCTTAGGAGCTGTAGCCTCCACTATCCACTAAATGATAAAGTTTCCAACTTTAAACGGGATAGCCACTATAGCCACCACTAGAGAGACTCTAAGAGAGTGCAGACAAATTAAGGAAGTGATGTGTTGTAGTGTAGGGTTGTTTTTTATATGATTCAAGTTTTAAATTTATATTTTGCCGACTCAACAAAAAACAACACTTTAACGGGTAATGTACCCGATCGGTAGTAGTTTCGTGGTAAGTAGGGTGTCGATCACTGAGAGCGAGGTTAAATCTATCAATTTAATTAATATCTTGGTTATCTAATCTATGTTAGTTCTATTCTAATCCTATGTTAAACCTATGTCAGTTTAAATCCTAATTCTAATAGAAAATGGGGGTTTTCAGCCTGAGAGACGGGCACGGTTTGGTTGGTGACTACAATCAATTCAAGAAACTATTACCCATGCAAACTAATTAACAAAAGATAAAAAAGCGGTCGAACCTTATATAAGAAAACTGTATTAACTATTATTAATCCGATTAAAACGTTGGTTTGTTTATTAAGTGCAATGATTTCTTCTCTCAAGGTGGCATATCATTCTTAAGACTTAGGCGTTACATCATCCTAATACCTAGACACGTTAATTCTGTCACAATTAAATCATCCGCATAAAGCATACTTATATGCAGATTATAATCTATCTTAGGGATTAAAGCAATGGCGATCTTGTTAAACCCTAGCTCATAGAGACTTTACCCACTTACCGCTTAATGGCAACTTATACACTAGTAGTCCACTTATCTAACTATCCAATGGAATCAGAACGTTATTTGTTGAATTATCTAGGTCACCTGTTAGTCAACACGATCAATAAACCATTGGCAATATCCAATTAACTAGTTAAGCCTGAAGCGTATCCTAGACACAGACTTAGAAGAACAATATTTGTGTAACTATTATTCTAGGTGTATAAATTACTATATGGAGAGCTATCCCGGACTCTAGATCTGCTTGGTCCACTTAGCTAGATCCAGTTGAATGATAAGTCGCATACAAAAGCGCGTAAACAAGTATAAATTGATAAACATAAACAAGCATACAATGATATATCAAGAAATC
>BQNB010207448.1:0-10476 GCA_026074375.1 Tanacetum coccineum | reverse complement strand
CCGAGTCCTAGTTAAATATCCCGCGCGTCACATTAAATGTGTAGGGGTATATATATAGATATTTTCCTTTTGAAAATATCTAACTCTCATATTATCTAAAATATATTTTCTCTCTTTTTCTCTCATCTCTCTCTCTTCTTTCTCTCTCTACACCACCACCTCTCCATCTCTTTTTCATTTCTAGTTCTTGATCCGTGATTGAATCGTGTTATGAAGTATTAATCGGGTTCCTACATATATAACTCCAGTCATATCCTAGTCCATCTTGGACAATCAAAGCATTGTCTTGAACAACCAATGCATCAGAGGTCTCCACTAGTACAATTCTTCTGGTGTTCTCCCTGCTCCTATACCCTGCATCTCCATTCCTGTTCCCTTGATTTCTTGGTGCTCTACATTCCCTTGCAAAATGGCCCCTTCTATGATAGTTAAAGCATTCAACCTTAGTTTTATCAAAACCTACAGGTTCTTTGCCATTGAAGATTAACTTTCTTCCAGTCTTCTTACAAAATCGCTTAACCCTCATAGAGAGCATGGCCACCTGCCATTTAAGGTCCATTTCTTCCAAATCATCATGATCAATCTGCTCTAGGTCTTCATTATCCAGTTATGGACTATTTGACTGATTAGCAAAGAATGAGAATATTAGATCGTCAGTGTATGATGATGAATAGGCTTGTCCTTGAGAATTATGGCCTGATGCAGTAGAAACATCATTAGCAGTATTAACTTCATTACTACTGCTAGTGTCTTCTACAAAGAGAAATGCCACATTCTGAGAGTTTGAATTTGATCCAGAGGAACCTTTGATATCAGCTTCAAACAATTTTAGGTTATTGTATAGATCATAAATATCTAAATCATCTATACCATCTTTGTTCCTTATAATCAAGGCTATATTGTTCCATGATGAAGGTAGAGCTCTTAAAAAATTTTGATTTGCATCTTTATTAGAAACAGATGCACCATGTAGTTCTAGAAGGCTGATAAGTTTTTGAAACCTATCATATGCTTTATCTAAGCCTTCTGTGTCAGATACAGAAAAATTTTCAAATTGTTGCTTCAAAACAGTCTTCTGCATCTTCTTAGATTCAACATTGCCACCAAATCTACTCTTGATAGCAACCCACAGAGACATTGCATCCTTTATTCCATGGAACCTCAGTTGATACTCATCAGGAATAGCCAAAATCAAAATGTTTTTAGCTTTTCTTTCTCTTTGTCTTTTTAATAGTGCTTGAGTAGTCTTTGGAGGTACTTCAGTTTCAATACCATTTTCATTAGTTGTTACTTGTATAGGACCATCACCATTCAAGATCACTTGCCACAAACTATAATCTGTGTTAGTGAGATACTGCTCCATCTTCATGCTCCAAAGGGTATATTCACCCTTTTTGAGGATAGGAAGTTTTACAGTAGACACCATTTGAGGAGATTATACTGGTGCTATTTGTATTGCAGGTTCTTCACCAGACATTGTGTATTTTAGGAAGAGATCAAGATCTGATAAAGTTCTTCTTATTGAGAGTTTTTCCACAAGCTCTGATACCACTTGTGAAGTCCCAATGAAATGGATCTTCTTTAGCTTGTTAAAGCTTAGTTATCTTGGATAAATCCAAACTAACTATATAAGAAACTATGATTGTGAATACTACAAGTTATGCGGAATCTAACTTGCAATACTAAGAAGAATAATGAATACTAAACTTAAATATATTGATTGTAAATATTCTAACTATGAGATATGTGTTTTCTATGAAGATTAATATCTCTAACTATGCCGTAGGGTTCCTTTTATACACTAAGGAAAAACCCTAATAGGCTTACAAACCGCGTTAAATGATCATGCATATCTATTCCTAATATATCTCATGCATATCTCATAAGCAGTACTAACTTCTTATACTAACAGTACTAATAAACTAACTAGCAGTACTAATGATCTATCATTTTGTACTGGCAGTACTAACTATAACTAACAGTACTAACTATTACAACTAGCAATACTAACGACTTAGTTTATATTCTTCAATCTTCTGTAGCAGTATCAATCTTGAACCAGCAATAGTAAAGTAGTACTGCCATTAGTAACTCAAAATTCCCAACACGTACCAAAATTGACACAAGACTCAGGAAATACAAACTTTACACTTTGAGCAACTAGCAACTGTAAAATAAACTTAATCTAATAGGGTAGGCTAAGGTGTAAAGGTGTAACAAAACAAACAATTGGTGTAGTTCCTAAAGGATTGGCTCTACGGGTTGTTCTAGGGGTATCTTACTCTTAAAGTGAGAGTAAACAAATGGTTTATACAGGGGTTAACTAACCAGTGTAGTTAGTTAATAAGCAACATGTAAAGGCGTTTTGGGTGTAATCCTAAGATTTACCAATTTAAACAAGTTACTCCATCTAAATCCATAGTACTCATTATTGCGGTCTTGAGTGATATACCAATCCAAGTTCTAAAGTCTACAACATCACCGACACACTCATATTTTTGTGGAATTTGGGTAAACATTTAGAAACAGATATGTTAAATCCTCATAATATCTAACAAGTGTTATTGTGTGCGGGTTATGTATCAAGTAATTTCACAAAAGTATACTTGAATTTTTTTAAATTTAAGCATAATTTAAGCATTTTAGTGTAAAAAATAAGACAAGTAAACATTCTAATTCCACCCCCCACTTGAATTATATAACGTCATCGTTAGATAGATAAAACATTAAAAATATAGGAATTAAAAAAATTTAGAATGAGAAACCCCCTTGATAGATTTTCCATGTTGGTTTATTGAGTAAGAATTCATGTTGAACAACCGTCTTGAAGTTTCAAGACTCCAACACTTCAAGATCTCCATATTTGTAAATTCTCCACCAATATTCTTTGATTTTTCTTTCACGAGGTCTTGTATAAAATAGGAAAAACATGCATTCCTATCTTGGTACCTACGGTTAATTTAAACTAAACTAAACAAACTAAATACGAGTCAGACTGGTGAATATGCCATATCATGTGCATGAATACGCCGTATTTCTAGAACTGACAATAATATTTTTAAAGTGCATAAAAAGTAAAGACTGACAACGTCTAGACAATCAATACGCCGTATGGTATGGAGCGGATACATCGTATTGTTCTAGGAAGACAAACTTGATAAAATTAAATAACATTTCGGGTTGTCTCCCAGGAAGCACTTTTGTTTACAGCGAAGTCTTTAAGTTAGACTTTTCTTCAACTTCCTTTCATCATTCCATCTCATGCACGCTAATGTGCCCGCGTGTGGGCCATTCTTCCATCTTCACATCTTGAATATAATCGGGTCTTAAGTTTAAGACTCCTTTGTAGAACCCCTTAAGCTTTTGGTATGGATTTGAGATTCCATTCTTCTTATCTTCATCATTTATCTTTATTAATGGTGGGATTTTGTTGCAGTGCTCATTGGTATGGTGTTTAAACCTCGAATGTAATCGCACCATTTGGTAAGTTACACTTTCGTTACCATTGTAAATGGTAATCATCCCTTTGAACCGTCTTACTTTAATTCAATTGTCATTGTAAATGGTAACATTGCCTATTCCTTCATCACGATAAGCATTTATATTTTCTAAAACTACAAAATCCGTCACAACATAATAGGTTCCAACAAAAATAAGCACATTCATTAAAGCTCCTACAACATTATTCCCTTTGCACACCATCTTATCACTCATTATAGAATTATGAAACTTTTTGGACATCACATTGACATACAATAATAGGAAGAAGTTAGCGTACGTAAATTTTAATCCTATCATGCAAGAAAACTTTAAGTTATGGGAACAATCTATATGGATCTTCTTATCATAGTCGCAATAACTAGGGTAAGCATCAATTCCAGTATTAAGTTCATCATCCCTAGTTCTAAATTCCTCAATTACCTCACCTTCCTTAATGGTGGGCATCAAATCATCACTTTGATTTCTCCTAAGCTCAAATGGTTCATTTAGATCATTTAATTCGATGTAATCTCCATTTAAAGGGTCTAATGATCTATTAATCACTAAAGTCTCTCCCATAAGCCTAGCTTCTAAATCAAGCTCCATTGTTTCTCTTAAGCTTAGCATATAGACCCTCTTAATTAAACTACTAGCAGGTTTAACACTTTTAAAAATAATTCTTTCTTCCCCAATCCTCAAAGTAATCTTTCATTTGTAAACATCAATCTTAGAATGGCGGTAGACAAAAATGGTCTTCCGAGGATCAATGACACTTTGATATCCTCGGGCATATCTAGAATTATAAAGTCTACTGGGAAATTTTTTTTACCAATACCTACTAGAATGTTTTCAGCTATTCCTTTTGGATATTTCACTGTCCTGTCTGCTAATTCAATTGTCAGTGTTAGCTAATTCGCCTAATCCTAAGTTAAGGTTGGTCGAGAGAGGCATAACACTAATGCTAGCTCCTAAGTCAACAAGGGCATTATCAAAGCAAACATTATTAATAAAGCAAGGTAAAATGAAACTCCCTGGGTCTTTCTCCTTTTGTGGTATGGAATTATTGATATGTGAAACTTCAGAGTAAGCTTCCAAGAATTATGGTCCATATGATCCCTTATTTTCTTCATAGTAGTAACCATTCAAACGAATTGGAAATGGAATCGTCATTTGTCTCATCTCGTACATCAGTGTACGGTTCTGTCCAGTGGATACGACGTATTGGGAGGATCTAATACGGCGTATTGGGTACGAATCAACTTCAATAGTAGTCGAGATTGACTTGACTTGATCTCTCGGGTTCGCTTTAATAGAGCTAGGTAGACCTCCAAATCCGCTTTCTTGTAGTATCTTGCTCATTTTCCCGATTTGAATCTCCAGAGTTTTAATCGATGCTCCTAGGTTTCTAATGGCCGCATCCGTTGAAGCTCAGATTTATTTAATTAAATTAGAGTTTTCTTCATGTCTCTTTGTTGATTCACTCATAAACTTGCTCAGCCTATCTTCCATAGATTGCCTTCGTTCTTGGTATGAAGGATTTGCATTGTTCCTTTGATAGAATCCCAGAGCTGCTGCTCTATATCCCCCTCCTTGAAAAGGTCCACCAAATTACATGTAGTAAGCTTCTTTAAGGGTTTTCCCTTCTTCTTTGAGTGGGCATTCTTTGTTATAATGGGATCCTTTGCATTGTTCGCAACCAACTTGAGCAGCATAGACTTTTTCATTCACTTTCTTGATCTCTCTTCCAAGATTGTTGAGTTGTGCTTGTATATGTGCCAATCCGTCAGAAGTTTCAGTACTTCTTGACCTAGATGTTCCATTGTGCCATTTTAAGAGTATTCAGCCATTTCTTGGATGGCTACCTTTGCATCAGCAGTAGTCTTAGATGGTATTGCACCTCTTAAATCAAGAATCTGTCGAGTAGGAATTCCTAATCCATTATAGAACAATATTTCCTCCTGCATATCCGTTAAATAGTGTTGAGGACACTTCATCAAGAGTTCTTTAAATCGCTCCTATGCTTGGTAAAGGTTTTCATCAGGTTCTTGCTGAAAGTTGTTGATTTCCTCCATTTTCTTTGCAGTTCGAGCAGGTGGACCATCCCAAATTGTAATTGAACCAATTGGTTCGTTTCTTAGCCAACGACTTACGGCTCTAGTTAAGGACATAAGGAATGCTCTAAGCATCACTTGGTCTATAGTAATATTTAGAATGTGGAATAGATCGACGATCTCAAGAACTTTCTCAATGTGTTCGTTCGCATCTTCATGGTCTGAACCGCTGAAAGTGTTGGTTCATAGTTCCTTGAGAAATTGGCCTTTTAGTTCAAAGTTATCCTTGTCTTCAATTTTAGGCCTAGCAATCCCTGATTCATAGTCAGATCGGGTCTTGCTCATGTATTGCTCCATAGTTTCCGCCATTGTTTCTGCAACCTTCCTCCGAGTATTTTAGGTCAGAAAATAGATTGAAATCAAGCGATCTCAATTCGTCAAGACTTAGTGTCTTGAAGTGCTTCCTAGATGATCTGGATCCTTGAAAGGTGTGAATAGTTTGTTTGTTGAACTCATTGTCATGCACTACCTGAAACAAGGGATAAACAATTAGTAGGATAGGATCTTTAGGATAGAAATTTTTTTAGCACGGAAATCAAATATGAAAACTACGGTACTTGATAAGTGCTTAATTACACATATCTTTTACCTTCAAAAACGAGCTTAAATGACCAAAAACAGACAAAAACTGCCAAATATATGTTTGTTTTGCATTTGTATTGTACAGGAAGTGGATATCAACAAAAAGACAGAAAACCAAGCCAAAATGACAAAACTGAGCATGGAATGGAAAAGACTGTGCAAAATCAAGGCCAAAGTCCAAAAATGTCAAAGTCAGAGTCAATACTGAAGAATCAGCAGTCAAACCGGAGCCGGAACTGAAGAATACTATTGGATGCAATCTTAACCCATCTGATGGGCCGGGAAAGCCCAATAGTATAATTATGAAGACTGTGAAGACCAAATGGGCCCTCAATCAATTACAACAGCCCATTTGTGTGCATTTGACAAAGACTGTGAAGATTTTGAAGGCCCAATCCTAGCCCAGTTACAGCCAATCTCAGCCATTGTACACACAAAACCCACTTCATAACCTTATTGGGCTTGAAAAAGCCCAATAACCAAACCTGTACCTTATTGGGCCCAAACCCAAACCCAGTGGGCCCAATACAAGCCCAAACACAAAACCCAAGCCCATTACTGGCCCAGAAACAATTTTTATAAACCTTAGGGACTAGAATTGTCATTTTTAAAAATAGGTTTTATAAAAGAAAAATGGTTTAAACTAAAAGAGGGACTGAAATTGCAATTTTCCAAACTTGTATTCCCTTTAAAGAGTCCAGGGACTAAAACTGCCAAATGGCAATTCTTTTATTATGTTTAAAGGCAAGGGCTGATTTTGCAATTTGCCAAATCTTTTTATTCTTTTGTTATAAAAAACCAGAGGGACCATTTCTGTCATTTCATAAACTTCTCTTTTAACTCCCTTTTGTTATAAAACGACAAGGACCATATGTGTCATTTTCCAAACCTCTTTTATAACTGAAAATAGGGGCCAAGAATGAAATGAAAAGAGAAAGAAAGATGGAGGGCAATTAGTGCACCATCTCCAAACATTACGTTTAAACCTGCACCCATAACTGTACCGTATACCCCTTCCCGCCAAACCTTATACCCCCCTCTCCCATGGTTTATAGCCAATACCACTATCCCAAGTACCACCACCAGCTCACCCTAACCCTATTCCCACTCACCCCAACCTTATAAGCCATGCCCACTTGGCATTTTACACAACCCGAGACCCCTTTAATGGTGAGATGGTGTACAAAAAGGAATGGAGGGCTAGGATTGAGTATGCTGACGTTTCTACACTCCAAGAAACACAAACCAAGACCAAAGAAAGGCTTTGAGCCTCTATAAAAGAGAAGAGAACAAGCCGAGACACCATAACCTGTTTTTACTTTTGTAGTTTAAAAATTTAATTAAGTTTACTTTAAAATTGTTGTACTCAGTTTAGTTTTTAAGTTTTTGTTGTAATACTTTCAGTTTTAATAAAAGTTAAGAGTGTTTGTGAAATTGCAATTGTCGAAATTTGAAATATAATTTAAGTTGTTTAATGCTGTTTAAATTGTTTAAATATGTGTTAAAAGTTATTAAAATTCACTTGTAATCAATTATCTCTGCCTTCTTTTACCCAAAAATCAGTTAAAAATCCTTTTTTATATATTAAGGGAGTGTTTGGTTTAACCTTTAAAATGGGTCAAATGGGTGTTGTAATGGGTTGTAACCACTCAGCCAACTTTGGCTGAGTGTGTGGGGTTTATTAGACCATTTTAATCATAATCTTTAGTGTAAAAATAAGTTTTTAAGGCTTTTTGCTTTCTGTCAAAGTTTTATAAGCCACAAAGTGTGCTAAACCACTTAAGCTGTGTAGACAGCTTAAGCACACCTTTAGTGTGCTTATTTAGTCATAAACTAGCTCTTTTCAAAAGCCATTTGTCCTGTCATTGTAATGTACCAAATATAGCCAAGTGTGTATGTATGCATGATTCTTGAAATCCCCCATTTTTAAGCCCCATTATCAGCAGTTTTAATTAAGCATTAAGCTCTCATACTTTGAAAATAAGCTCATTTGCATCCCTTGTTAATCTGTTTGTGGTTTGTTTTGGCTAAAAAGCTCATAAGAGCTTATTTTCATAAGCCCAAAAAGCCCTTAAGCTCACTGTTGCATTTCCCTGGGTGCTGAGCACATAATTCAGCCTCCCTTATTTAGCTTATTTTGTATTAAGCTCCTAGATATTTTAGCTTTTATTTATAGCTTAGTAATTGCTCTTTAAATCCCCAAGTTTTCTTAGCTTAACTCACCCTTTAGCTTAGCTTATTTAGGCCTTAAAGTTCCCTTTTTTCTGTTTTTTATAATAATCTGTCAATATAGCTTGTAGCTTTTTCAGCTTATTTTAGGTCTTATTCTAGGGTCCCTTAGCTTATTTTAAGAATCCCTTAGCTGAATATCTATTGCCCCTAGTTTCTAGCTTATTTGTTGGCTTAAATCCCAAAAAGAAAGAAAAATAAGCCTATAAGCTTATTAAGCTTCTGCAGTCCAAAAAAGCTCACTTTTCTAGCTTATTAAGTTAGCTTCAGCTTATGCCCCTTTTACAAAAGTTACTCCCCTTGAGCCCCTTAACAACTTTGCTTTTATAGCTTTTTGATAATAAGCACTTTGGACTTGCTTTGTAATCGGGGTCCAACTCAGGGACTGTTTGTGTAATTTTGTCTTTTATAGTCATAATTGTTAGTCCCCCTTGTTAGTCTGTTGTTTCCCCGTTAGTCCTTGTGTCCTTTCACTGTTAGTCCCTATAAGTTAACTGCTGTTAGTTTATTTAATTTAAATAATTAAATTAGGTTAAATTTTAATTAGTTTAATTACTTTTTATTTATTCAGTAAAATTTGGGCATTTTTATATTTTTAGAATTGTTAACTTTTTCTTTATTTAATTTTATTTTTTCAGAATTTTTATAACTTTTATTTTTTGTCTTTTTCTATTTTCTTAGTTTTAATTAGTTATTAATCTTTAAAAATTCATAAAAAATCCAAAAATTAATAAAAAAATATTTTTCTTTTTTATAAAATTTTCTTTTGTCATTTAGTGTCTAGGAAAAATATAAAATTTAGTGTAGGCTTAATTTTTCTTAAATTTCAGTCTTAGACCCGTTTTACCGAGTGCGTTTTACCGTTTCTTTTCGTTTTACATTCAAACGACCTCCGTTTTAGTTCTAGTTTTCTTTATTTTTCAAATTAACTTAATTAGAATTTAATTTTGATTTTTAATTTAATTTAGCATTTATTTTCTTAATTTTTAGTATTTAGGTTTCCCGATACCTGATTCTGTTCCCCGTATTTTAGTATAGATTTAATTTTAGGATTTCCCTATAACTAATTTTGTTTCCCGTAGTTTTTAAGATCCCCATTTCCTATATCTGTTTCCCGTAGATTAAATTAGGTTTTATTTAATTAATTTTAGTTGTAATTATATCAGTGTTTCCATCATATATTCTCCATCATTCAATTTCTCATCAAACCAGGATTACTTTCAATTGCAGCCTCGTTGGGACATACGACCCGGGAATATCTCTTCCGGAATCTTTTTATAATTGATTCTCTCTTATATATTTTATTTCTAAGTAGGTCTTGACTTTTTCCCTTTGTCAAGGGTGAAGAGTTTGGATTTGCCTAGTATTTTATATACTATTTGACGAATCACCCCTTAGAGTTAACATGAGCATTTTGACAGCTTTTTGCTTCCTTTTTTTGCTTATTTATAAGCATTCAATAAAAGTTGTAATTAAAAAGACTTATTTTTGTGTGTTTTACAAAAGTGTAAAAAGAAAAGTAAAAAAAATAGGTTTTCAAAAAATGGAGGCTCAGGGGTCGAACCTGAGACCTCCCTCTTGCATACCAAGCACCTCACATACACACTCTACTACAAGCAGCGCCCTTGGGTCTTTTCTGCTTTCATTTGCTCTATTTATTCTTTTAACCCTTTTCCCATTTTAAGCCCATAAGCAAATTCGGCTTATTTTGTTAAGCTGGCTCAGCCCTTTTAATTTTCATAGGACCAGAGTAGTCTTAGGAATTTTTCCTTAATTTTTCAGCATTTTCTAATTTCATTTAGTATTTTTTATATTTAATTTAGAGTAAAATTGTTTTTAATTCATAAAAAATAAAATATAAATCAGAAAAATATAATTTTTTTAATTTTTTTTTTCTTTTATTGTATATTTTCTAGGAAAAATAATTTTACATATGTAGGGTCATTTTTGCAAAGTTTCACTTTTTAAAGAACGGGATTCGTTCCCGTTTTTGTTTTGACTCGTTTTTGGTCCAAACGAACTCCATTTTTAGTCTAGTTTTTTTAAACTTCGTTTTTAGTCAAGTAGAATCTAT
>BQNB010207446.1:0-10476 GCA_026074375.1 Tanacetum coccineum | reverse complement strand
TGAACTGAAGCTCTTTGCAAAGGCCTTCTTCAGTTTCTGTACCGCTGCATAAACTGAAGTGAAGATACTTCCCAATCTTCTAAGGACTTGAAGAGCTGAAGCTGAAGAAACTTCAGCGACTCATGAAAGACTTCAGCTTGAGTAACACTTAGGGATTTAATGATTAAATCTACTGAAAGACTGAAGGGCTCAAGAACTGAACCCAACACCCAGAGTTTAACTGGCGACTGCAGCAGACGAGGAGGTGGCGAAAAGGTGTGGGTACTTGGCCTTGAACTAATCTTCACGCTCCTACATAAGCTCAGCTCCCCGACGGAGTTCCAACGAACTTTTGTGATAGGGATACAATTGTGCTTTAATTGATTGACCTCATGGTCTCTGATCTTTACAGGATCCTTGATAAAGTGTAGCTTGTCGAGTCGAATTTTGTTTAGCGAAATGACAAGGCTTTCATCAAATAACCATTTCTTTCAATGCAGAGGTGAAAGCTTCAATATTTAGATTAAGCGTCAAAATATGTTCAAGGGGTTCAATAAAATAATTAACAAACTAATATTGAATAAACAATGGTTAAGGCATGAAATGTCAGCAATGTGCTTGTAGGTACAAATTAGTTGTTATGAAAATCCTAAAAGAGAAGAATTAGATGTTTTTATTGATGAGGAAGCAACAAAAACGAAGAAATAAATAAATCGTGAAATAAATAAATCGTGCCGATGCTTAAAGAAGTATATATCAAGTACATTACATATCAAGGTCGAAAAATAAATTTGTGACGATAATCAATGCGAATGGAGGAAACAATCAAATTATAAATTTCCAAAGGAAATGAATGCCAAGACAAAGAGATTATAATGTGTTTGATATCTTAGGATTAGAGAATCCTAAAAAAAAGATTAAATATTTTATGAACAAGGCATCAAACAATCATTAATCAATGCATCGAATAAATGAGTAGATCATGAAAGAAGAATGGCCATAGCATCGCGAGAGGAATAAATGAGAGTATATGAAGAAACAATAAAAGATATCACGAGCATGTAAAATATGAGTATGTCAACGGCTTAAGAGATCACATAGAAAGAACATATGTACAAATGTAGTAATGATCAAAAGAATAAATATGTAGAGAATGATTTGCATAAACAATTTACGAAGCAGGGAAGTATGAA
Source organism: Tanacetum coccineum (assembly GCA_026074375.1). Classification (NCBI taxonomy): domain Eukaryota; kingdom Viridiplantae; phylum Streptophyta; class Magnoliopsida; order Asterales; family Asteraceae; genus Tanacetum; species Tanacetum coccineum. Next base: position 9,304 of record BQNB010207446.1, on the reverse strand, counting down.
GGATCATTTGTACAAATAATCAAGTAAACAAAAATCAATTGATCATAATAATGGTATGATAAGGACATGTGTCAAGAATATCAATTTACAGTAACGGTAAAAAAGAAACGAAAGTAAAGAATTATGAAAGACTATAGAGAGGCATTCGTGAAATTAATCAATGCAAACGAGGGTATTAATACTAATAGTTGAAAGAGACATATTTCAAAGAAGCAATATGTCAAGATTGCTAACAAGATGGGTGAATTAATTGTACAAACAATTAATTATTTAAGAGAGTTAGTACCAAATGGCTAAAACAAGCACATATTAAGAAAGTGGTATATCAAGTATGTTAAAATGGGATATGGAAACTTAATTGTACAAAAAATTAAATATTTAAGAGAGTGTAAATATATCTGTACCACAAAGTGAACAATACATCGAGAGTTTTCAAAGAAATGTTATTAAGTAAAAAGGTCATCATTAACTATGATGGTCGTGATTCCCTCTTCGGAATAAGGCTGCTTGTTGTGTCGTTCCCAATGATATTCTAGTTAGAAGACGTGACTTTCATTAGCGTGGTTTGTCTCAAGGGTATTTATGTGTGATTCATTCTCGACATCTCGGATCGTGTTCCGCTTTAGGAAAAAGAGCATGTCAACCATACATCGAGCTATAAGTCGCTTGCTAGATGTCGAACTTTTAGCAATTGCCTTCTTGGCGGCATAATTCTCCAAAATCACAAGGAGAGAAGAGAAAAATAATAAGACGTTAATGAGTCGCGTTCTAAAAGTAGAGCTCTAAGGCGTCATGTACGAGGATAAAAGTTAATTGTTGTATTCTACTTAGTCGGCATGTTTCTATGCAATAGGTTTCGTGATGACGTATGCGTTACAAAAGTACGAAGCGAGTATCCAAACTCGTAGTCGATTAGTAATATAACAAGTAGGATTGACAAATTATGTCGAGTACAATGTTATCAAAAGAGAATTAAGTAAAGTCATGAAAAAGAAATTTTAGAGACCATTAAATTACTAATAATGTTTTGAAAGGTTTTGGAGATCGTCGTATCATTTACAACGTCTTAAAAAGAAACGAGACAATTGCGTCACTCACAATCTCTTAAGAAAAGAGTTTTAGTATTTATATAAACACCATTTATATAAAAAGAAAATATAGTGACACTCTAGAAGGTAAACATACGTGATCGAACATAGTCGACTTTTATATAAATAAATAACGGTAATCTCGAAGATAAGCGTAAGAGATCGAAAAGAAAGTCAAGTATTATATAATCATTATCCATATAATACTAATAGTAATGCTCGAGGGAGTAAATATAAGGAACCAGGAAGTATGCGTGCACGGATATCGGATAAAATAAGGAGAGACTCTAAATTTTGAAAAATAGTCATTGTCTAGATTTTAAAAACGACCTAGTTCTCTATGACCGCAGCTTTGATACCACTTTGTCACACCCCTAAAATCAGACTAGCAGCGAAAAGGTAACATTGGGGTGCGACGTCATGGAACAAGAAGTACAAGTCATGGAAAACGACCTCAAAATGAGACGTTTTAAAATACATTTCAAAATGTTTCACATTCGATACTTTAAAAATATCTAAGTTTGCAAACAGGTCCCAACAGTTTCAATAACACACAATGTCTTCAAACATGACATAAGTTTAGATAAAATTTTCCATCGAATGTAAATAATAGAAATTATTTACAAAACATGGTATTTTCAAAAAAAGTTTTATCGAATGTGTAAAAATGCAGAGTCGCCAAAGTTCATATCCGTACGGCTTCCCTCCGAGCAATATACTTGAAAACCTGAGATAAAACATGCTAAAAAGTCAACAAAATTGTTGAGTGAATTCATAGGTTTTATATAATTAAAGTAGTGATTGAGTAAAATCAAGTAATGTTATTGAAATCAAATAATTTAGTAGATCACCAGATTTAAGTAATAGCAGACAAATGAAACATATTCATTAGTCCAAAAGGATTATTATTGCACTAAGCTCATGACACCGAAACCTTAACATGTACTTCAATCAATGGATTGGTAATAATAAACCAGTATTCGAGGTTTGCGCCCCAAGATAATGTAGGATGTTGCCAAACACCCTAGAAAGTATTTCAAATGTTAAATGCGCCACATGGTTATCTAGAAACCATAATTCTGGACGGGAATTGTCAGTCCCGATAGATCTATCCACAACACTCACGCTTACTACATTAGCAATTAACGGTTCATGATTGAAAGGGGACTTAAGTGGCAATAGCGACACCTAGGAAATAATATCAGGCGGTAATATCTGGCATAGCATACAATTTTTAAAATACTTGTGTTCAATGTAAAACATAACATGTATCTCTCCCCATGGAGTTTGTAAAAGCAATTAAAAAGAAAAAGGGCTATGAACGCACCTTATGCAAAACGAAAAAATCAACAATATTGTCGCTGAAGTAAATCAAACACCCTAAATGCAACTTAAAATAAATGGTGCAACTTAGCAAAATAAACAACTAACACTCATACAAATGAAAATGAAATAAAAGAAAAATTATATAAAATGATTTTCTTTAACCGAAACAAGTATGGCATTGCGTCCTAAATTTATAGGTCAAAATTACTCAAAACACAAGTCCTAATCTGAATTAATATTACTTCTAAGACATGTTTTAAGTTTACATCTTAACCAATAATTTCTGCAAGTGTCCACATTAGTTTTACGTCAAATAATTTCTTTATTTACTAAAATTCTGAAATTTACCCAACTTTGAAAGCGCGTAATTCAAATTTCGTAATTGATACAAATATGAAGTTTTCGCTTACAGAAAGCTTTACGAATCTATTTTACAGAAATGTGAGGCCTACAGACCAAAAAGTTTTAGAACCTGAGTGAAATTACTAATTTACCCTTCAATACAAGTGCTGGTCATTTTCTGAAATTTACATCTTTACGATTTTTAACATATCTCTTAAACCTTACATCCGATGAGGACGAAACATGCGGCCAAATTTAAGTTGACTCGATACCTAGAAGCTACAGTTTTACTAATTTGGCTGTTAGCATATAAATTTTCTGAGTTATTATGGTTTCAAATTCAGGTCACGCAATTTGACTAGTTTTAGTAAAGTGGTGATATCTCACTCATCCGAAATAGTTATCGCCCCATCCAAATGGCTATGTGTACCTAAGACTATCTAGCATTTCAAAACTGTCCCAAAGAAAGTGTGGCTATTTTTCGTAGCTTATGAAATCGAACACATTTTTAAATCTATGAATGCTATTAAAGTAAGGCCAGTTGGAGGTGATACCTCTAAGTGTCCTCTACAGGTATCATGATTGCTTTTCAAAGAGTTTGCACAAAAATATAGAGTTAAGCTTCATTTCCTAACACTAGGTCTGATTTGACTAGTTTTAGTAAATCGGCCGTATCTCACTCATCCGGAAGAGATACGACTCTATCTAAAGAACCACATGGACCTAAGACCTAGACCTATGTTTCTATCAAATTTACTAGGGATCTCATTACCAAAAATATTTCGAAAATAACCTGTTTAGCTACTGATCTAAAAACAGTCCCAAAAACTTTTACAAATCCAATCCAAACACCATTTTAATTCCTCTAAAACCTTATACAATGCCATACTAATTATTAAACTCAATCATAAACCCAAAACACAAAAATTTCTAGAATCAAAGATTAGAATGCATGGCCAAAAACCATCAAGAAATCAAGAATCAAAGATTAAGGACTTACAAATGATGATTAATGACAAATAAAAACACAAAGAAACCCTTCTTTGCTTGGCTGAATTTTCGAATCAATTAACACCAAAACCCTTTAATACAATGCTTCTAAATACCCAAAATAATGTTACCCACTTGATTCTATCATACCCTAAGGAAGAAAATTTGACATTAACACCAAGACTATCATACCCGCCTAAGATTTCAGTACAACAAACAACCTTTTAGTGTCAATTTTCCGCACAAACAATTCAGCAACGGAACAACCCTTTATAAGCATTTTTTGCACAAAATTTCTACAAACCAATCAGCCTTTTAAAGACAATTTTCTGCACAAAAGTTTAAGCCACCAAACTATCCTTTAAAAGCATTTTCTCCACAAAATTTCAGCCAAACAAATAGCCTTTTAAAGTCAGTTTCTGCGCGCACAAAATCAACGACCAAAAGTTGTTTTTTGGCATAAAAATCAGCAACTAAAGGTTAATTACTGCTTATAAATTTTGCAACCAAGCTACCATTTTTTTTCCTGCATAAAATCCGCAACCAAACAGCCAATTTTCATATCTAATCAGTGCTCCCCTCTCGAAGTCTTTCGTTCACTATGCTTCTACTTGAGCTCCATCATCACTCGCCTTCGACTATTTTCTGCCGCTCATAATCGGGAATTACATTAGTCGTTCTAGATTCCATGCGTTGCACATGGGTTGTATCTAATTGTTGATTACATATTGTTTCTAATTGTTGATTGCTGTTACATTCATCTTAATTTGATCAAAGGAAAGACCTTTGTCGAAAGTATACTTTGTCTTTGTTACACAACTCTTCATTTCACTCATTCTAACCATTGACGAATACTTCCATAAAGACAGATTATCCAACATTTGTGCTATGGCCATGCCCAATTACTATCATCACATATCTTTATTCATGTCAATTGTTTACATATAAAACAAAGCCTTGCAGCAAGATAAGTGTACTGGATCTAATTGTGTATGCAAGCAAAACCAATCAGTTTACGATTACACTTATAGAGCATAACGATAAAAAGTCTTGAACAACTTAACAATGTCAAACTATATTATATAAGCATTTACAAAGAATTATCATGAAGCGTCAAAGTTCTAATGATACTCAATGTCTTTGCAACTTCACACGAATGCTTCACGTACATGGCTCGAAAGAGAAGTTTATGTTCTTGAGGTTTCCAGTCTTGAACCCGAACTATGAAATCGAAAAAAGATTACTTGAGATTTATGCTTCATATAATTCATAATGTTAAATTTCAGAAAGATGATCTTGTATAAACTATCACCTAAAGTATGGTAACATTAAAAATGAAATAAAAATAAAGAAAGAATAAAGGATGTAAGAAGAAACTAAGATAGACTATAGATTAAACAAACGGCAAAGTACACATGGTAACCATATTAAAATAACAACGTGATCAACTTCAATAGGTAGGCCCCTGCTCAACATTGCTATTCATGTAGTAGCAGCAACTTTAAAAACATATTTTATAACCCAATACAAATATACTGTTATTAGAACATAATAAATTAACAAAGTAAACGTATGAAAGCTTTAATGATCTTTCTTGAACTAAATTTTTTTACCCATTTACTTCTAAATGGGTCAATCTTGGTTATGCATTGTCTCTAACATGTAAACTCGGTAAATTTTTTTAACAAAAATAGGTTAAAAGGAAATATGTCAGATAAGACGAATGGATCAAATTCTAACCCAATGAATACATCTCCTAAATCATTATTTTCTAAAAGTTTGATTACTCAAATATTGTTTGTAATCATTTTTGATACACCAACTACTTAAAGACGATTTAGAATTTTAGGCAGCAATTGCTTTTGGTCAACCCAACGAAACCCCTTTGACCCCTAACCCTAAGACCATTTTACAATCACTAAAAGAAGTTTTTGAGTCAAATGTACCTTTGGATCAACACTGTGAGCACCAGTTCCAGCCAAAGAAGCACCACTAATTTTGAAAACAACTCTCTTCTATCTAGCATTTGTCACAGGCTTTTGCTTTGCAATAGTTATCTGACAACTTGGGCAAGATGTTGTTGTTGCATATCTGTAGAAATATTAAATGGATACTTATTTAGATCAAAAACAGCAATTCGTGTATTATAAATATTCAATGGTTCAAAGGCAGTGCTAAAAGAGAGATGCTATGCATCAAACACTACAAATTTCATCAAAAGCGTTAAAAAGAAAACTAGGAGCATTACTCGGGTGTTTATCATTGTATAAATAAAATTAGCCATCCAAATATCCTAAGATCACTACACATAGATTTATGCTCATACTATAGTATTTAGCTTTTTATGTTGCAAATAAGTTATAATTCGGCCCATATCATGAGATCCTAATAATAGTTCACAACGACGTTTATGAAAGACATGGGCCCATTTGCACTTTCATCTGATGAATGGGTTCCAACTGGAAATTGTAAGCTTTCATCACTGATGTAATCATTAGAGGTCTGCTGCTCAATGTGTATTGGCTGACCAAATAGTAGAAACATAGGTTGTGTCTTTACTTTGTCGGTGTTGGAAAATAAAACGTTTATAAAATAAAGGAGATTCTACCTTTGTTTTCATTTTGCTCTTGCCATCCTCTTCATCTAAATCAAAATAAGTAAATGCATTAGCAATTGGTGGTTTGCTTTTAAACAAATCCAAACACCCTTAAAATGACCCATTTCCTTGTATATATTGTAAAGTCGAGGCAGCTGCCAAAAAAAGTTAGAGTCAGAAGTGAGCATAGCGATGTTTACATCTTTATATGCATGTATTTCCAAAAACGTTATGTTCTAGCAACTTAACATTAATAAATTTGGTACATGTAAAATGTGAAAATAAATGTCCTCGATAAGTAACTGAATCAGCCAGACAACATTATCATTATAGATTTCATTATACACGATCCAACCTGCCAAATTGCCCCACTCACTTTGCTTTCTCCCGTATATGGATATTTTGTATTAAGCCATCTGTAAAAAAACATCTTTATAATCTGTGGGTAGAAATAAATTTTGTAGATCGCTAGAAACATCCAGAAGTCAAAACTTACTTGATATTTACTTGCATCAAGATCCGTAAATACTAGTATAGTCAGCTCAACAAGAAAGCGGTCTGACAAAAAGAATTAGTTACGTTTCTATTAAGGCCTGGTTCCGTAAGTTAATATAGATGAAGTGAGTTTACCTTAACCTTCTTTAATATAGGCCTTTGCATTCTTATCTTAAAACCGTTTGCTCAGGAAGAAACTTGAGGCTTTTTTACACCAAATTCCACCTGTACCATACATTGCAACAAAACTGCAAGCATATGCATATAAAATTCAATAATGGACCTGGTAAACAATTGTTAAATAACAAACTTCTAAGCTCACCATTGTCATAATCCCATCACCGTCGGTATATCATTTACATGAACCTGTAAGCTAATACATGTAGCACAAGATTTAGTCTAGCATTTTCACCTGATCAAAATACAAAACCTTCAAACCTCATATGCCATCGTATTATACTGCAAAAAGCAAACCATACCAAACTCCCCCTCTAAATGATTACTAACTGTAGTTAATTACCAAAAGTAATCAGATTTTCCTGCTTAAAAGAAGCTAAGATTCATGTAGATTCTAACATTCTAATGTAACCTAAAAGTGAAATCTGAGCTCATGCGCCAATATGCTCTTTCGACTAAGTGGACTTAAAGTTATTCTATTAACATCTTGAAGCAAATGTAGAACCTGATAGACCATACATATAGACTTTGATCATTTATCAATACTGATATGGAAACTAACAAATATAGCGATATGAAATGTATCACACTTAAAACGGCATGTATTTAAAAGGATCCATTGGGTGAGTTCATAGTTTGATCATAATATTCAAGAACACCCGCTTGTATTAACATAACTTTGAAGATTTATGCGAGATAATCATCAGTGTCATATGTCTAACCTTTCCTAAGAACTCCAAACAAATGGCACGTTCCCAACAGACAACATTTATCGGTCTAACATAACAATCACAATCAGATAGTCATAGGTGGTAATTCAACTCGACCTGTTTTTAAGCTTACCCGTTTTAACACATTACCAAACCTGCTCATTTTAGGTGTTTTACACTTTTAGTAATAATTAAGAGCAGTCGTAATTAAGAGCAGTCATACATGTTACCTGGTAATATAACAGTTCTAGATTCATACCTTATCACCAATTCAACATCAACATTGAGCCGATATCTCATAATTAGATCAAACTTTACGAATCCTTCCATAACAACCTTAAATATCATGTAACTCAAAATCACACAAACTAACAAACACATGATAACCCACTACTCAACAGCTTTTCAATTGCATCGTTAGTCGCATTCTCAGTTATACAAACCTTAACCACAAAGAAAAAAGGTGGAGCCTGGATTTATGAATTAACTTCAGACGCAAGAAAAGAGCTTCTAACTAATGCATTTAGTGATAGAGAAAGGACTTGATATTCATCATTTTCCTATACTTGAGCCTTTGCAGGCCGGCTCTCACACCCTAATTATCCAATTATACAAATCATAACCTTACTAATTAAATAATTACAATTCAAAAAAATTATGTAAAAAAGGGATTAAAAAGGCATACCTCGATTCAGTAGTGTACCTGATAAATAATCGTGAGATAACAAACTTCTAAGCTCACCATTATCACAAACCCATCACCATCGGATATATATGGTCACCGTTTCCTGAGATAAATTAGTGAAGCAAGAGAGAGAATTGTTTGGTTGTTTATGGTCTTTTGGTTTTCTTGTATTGATGAAAAAAGCTCTTGATCTTCCATTTGTATGCATGTAACTCCAAAAAGTATTCAATAGGTTGAAATTTTTGTACAACTCCTAATGCTTGGGTAATTCCTCATGAAGCCTCCACAATAAATATGTGTACCTAATCTTTTAGTATAACGAGGCTTGTCGACTCTCGTACGTTGCACCGGGCATAGCCTGTGGGCAAAATTAGATTGTTAAGCTACTTTCTTCATTTGAGCATTCTATCAAATAACTGATGCACATAATTTATATAAAACGATTTAACTTTGAACAAACTTATTTGTTGAGGGCATTGTTAGTTTTGGTACTTATGTGAAGCATCGTGAATATGAGCTCACGCGCCAATATGTTCTTTCGACTAAGTGTACTTAAAGTTCTTCTATTAACATCGTGAAGAAAATGTGGATACTGATAGGTTTAATCACCCATTATATAAACACATAAAGGTATATAAAATAGAGTATATATTTTATCAACATATGAGCAAGATAATCACAATTCAACTTGTGTCTTTTGGTACTCAAAAGATAATGAAAAACACTAAATTGATGCGTAAAAGGTTTATTGTTTTTACGTTATCATCAAAACATACTAGTACTCTATTTATTATAATTATCTGGAAACAAATTCAAAATAAATATAATTAAAAACAATTTAATAAGGATAACACATTAAACATAATTTAAAAATAATCATCTTTTATTTATGGAT
>BQNB010207444.1:0-10477 GCA_026074375.1 Tanacetum coccineum | reverse complement strand
TATCTTTTAGCATACTTGATAAACGGCTGAAGAATTTTGTGATAGTTTCTCCATGCTCGGATTATGCATTCGACTCTTTGAGTTCTAGTATGGGGTTTTAAGCCTTAGACTAGGAAACATTGAGGATAATGTTTAGTTTTAGTATGGGGTAGTATATCTTCGATATGATCTTACCTACTTTTGCTCGTTGTTCTCCCGTACCCCGTTTTTCCGCAAAAAATTTAAATTTTATATATGTAATAATAGTCATAAAAAAAATTTAGTTGATAAAAAAATAAGTGTTTTGACACGAATATAGGCTTTCCGTTGGTGAGAACAAAAGTAATTTTTGGCCCGACCGTTTTTATATCTTAGCTTTCTCCTTAACATGTATAGAATGAAGTTTGCTAATCTTTTATACAAGGAGCTATAAAAGGCAAGTCTAGCTTAAAAAAGTCAAGATTTTGCAAGTTTCCATAATTGATTTTAAATATGCTAAGATCGATTTATTAGGCTAAGCATTTACGAGTTTCTTTATTAGAAATTTTAAATTGTGAAGAACAAGAGATGATAGAGTAGAATATAAGTTTTGATGCTAAACATAGAATAGTTGGATTTCTTTAAGGCTCATAAGTGTTAATTGTGGCTTTTTCTCCTATTAGCTTGTTTCACCTTTATATATAATTGTTTAATAAATAAAGTTATGCGATTTTTTGGTTAATAATTAGTTCATAGAAGTTTTCTTTAGTTCCTTTGTGATCAAGATAAGTATACATCAGGAATATTTAATTTGGCATAGTATATGTATCACATTAATAAATATTTTGCTTATCCCTTAAAGAGCCTTAGGGTATATGGGGTAAATATAATTTAATAAGTGAAATTATAGCCTTATTTATTCCTTAAAGAGCCTTAGGGTATATGGAATGGATAATGTTGCTTAATTTGTGTCTTGTTTGTACCTTAAAGAGCCTTAGAGTATATGGTGCAAATAAGATTGGTCCATTTATGTCTTAAAGAGCCTAAGGGTATATGACATAAATGGTGCCATGCTTAAGTAACCTAATCAAAGCCAAATTTTAGTCGCCTCGATGTGTACTTAATCTTGATGACATTTGATCTTTTGAAAAGGGCTAGGAACTAATTATTGGGTTTTTAACCGTTACGCTTTATTTTTGGAATTACTAAGTATCGAAATAAAGTCTTAAAGAGCCTTCGGGTATATGACTTAAATAAAATCTTGAGATTCAAAATTAGGAATAAGGGAGGAGAAGTAATACACAATGAGCTTTTATGAGTAGTGTTAGCATCCTAACTTGTATTTTACGATGATCTTGTTTTTAAGCTTGGCTTGGAGAAGTGAAAGTCGGGGACGATAAATTTATCTATTTGGACACTTTTTTTCTTTTTGTTCCGTGATCCTAAAAGTTATCAATGAATAATGAAAGTAATACATTATGTCACACAAGAATAAGTTGTAAGTTGTAAATTATGAAAATCATAAAATTGGAAAAATATTGAAAAATGGAAAAACGGGGTGTTTAAAAACTTGTGATTTCTTAACTTTTTCCACAAAAGACTTTACTACTTTTCAAAGGATTAGTTTGAGGAGGTTTTGGAATATTTGGTTTTATGGCATATAACATTGAGTGAGGACACGACAATCATTTAGTTTTGGGAATTTTGATATGTGAGAAATCACATATCCGTTTTATGCCAAAAATGACCCTAAAAAGATGAAAATGTGCAAAATTATGCTTGTATATGTATATTTTGTCTTTTGTGAATGTGTAGGTACGGATATTGCAAAAATCACAAGAAAAGAATGAAAAACTAAACAAAATCGAACACGAGACGGAATGAGTACACAAGAGCCAGGAATTATCAAGCTTTGGTCAACAAAAGTCAACCATGGGTCAACCCACAAGATGACAAAACCTTCAAATTACCAAAAGAACCCTTAGTGTTAAATTAATTTCACCAAAAGTCCCTAAACCAATAACACCGTTAGTCCTTTGTTACTTAGGGACTAACGGACGTTAAATCAAATGTTAACCCTTAGCCCTAAACCGAGCCCAAACAAATAAACCAAATCCCGTGGCCCAATTCCTTTTATATAAGCCCAAGTCAACCCTTAACCGGGTCAAACAAAGATATAAAAAGAAAAAAAGGCGCGAAGGTGTTTTTACTATTCACCTTCGTCCCAAACTTCACCCTGCGTCAAAATCAAGCGGGTAAAACCCACTCCCATCACTCATCATACGTGGCTCAAAGATTCGAGTACCAAGCTTCAACTCAGCAAAAAATTACATCATCAAAGCTCATGATTGGCTAGCTCTGACAAAAGGAATGGCACGTGTACATCAATGAAACACACCAAATGAGGGAATTTGCACTAAAATCAGTGCAAAAGAAGCACAATCACTTCCCAATGATTGGATTGTCACGCTGGCAGTCTGTGTGCTCTATTCAATCCAATGGCTAAAGACCAAGATGCAATGATTAGAAGATATCAAGGGTTGAGATCAAGTGGAGCGTGTATGAGCCTAGAACCTTCCCTCCTGGCCTATAAAAGGAGCCTCATCCTCACTCACAGATATCTAGAGTAGTCTTAGTGTAGCTTGTAGAATAGTTTTAGCTTATGTAATTTTTAGCTTATTGTTTTCAATTAATGTAATTTTCAATTTCAGAAGCTTGTACTCAGTTTTTTTATAATCAATAAAAGTTTGTTTCATTTTATTCAATTTACAATTCCTGTTTTTACTTATTTTGCACTTATGGTTTAAATGTTCTCTTTAATACTATTTCATAAGCTCAAAATTGTTCATAAGCTGCTCTTAAGCTCTCAAATAAGCTCTCAAGCTGGCTATCAACTCAACTAAGCTCTCAAAAGCTTAGTTGAGCTTATCATACTCAAATCTCACAATCAATATTACCAAAGCTTATTAATGGAAGGGAAGTCAATTAAGGAAGGACTTCCAGGACCCTACCAGCTTATCACTTGATAAGCTAGAGCTTGTTGATAGCTCTTAGAGCATTTAATAGCCTTGTTTAAGCAAAGGCATCTTGTAAGTTCTTCATTTTAGAATTTTAAGTTTTAATTCTGCCAATTTAGCTTTATAACTGCTTATTTGCTGCTTATTTCTGTTTTTTCTAGTCTTATTCTTTGCTAATAATTGTTCTTAAATGCTTAATATGTTAACATGTTAGCTTAGATTTTAGATTGCTTATTATTTTATAAAAACTGTCAAAATACCAAAAATATTAGCATTAGATTGTAGCTTCTCATTTTTGCTTATTTAGTTAATTACTTATGTTCATTAAGTCTGGCTTATGGTGGTACTAACATGAGTTAGTATTGTCATAGCCTTGTGGTCTTTTGAATCATTTTGAAACTCCAAAATTGTGTGTATGAATCCAAGTTTTAAGGATCTTAAAGGTTTTAATTTGTTCTTAATTTCTCTAAGTAAGTAGTTATTCTCTTCTCTTAGTTTAAGCTCAATTTCATAAGCAATTTTAGCTCAAGACAATTCTAGTAGTTGATTTTGCTTTCCTTGCTCTTAGTTTAGTGTTTTTAAGGTGTTAGAATCAAGTTTTTAACCTGCACTTGTTGGTTTATAAGTTTTTGTAGTTTTCATGTCAAATGCATCAGCTAGCATATATAGATTTTGGCCACTCTCAAGCTTAAATTTTAGTTTGCATATGTAGGATTTAGCCTTTCAAATTTTAAGCACTAGTAGTTCATAAGTTAGTTTACATAGGTTAGGGCTTATTTTAGCTTAAAAAGTTTAATTAAGTGTCTGTTTTTAATCTGCAAATTTGCATTTTGTCTTTTCATTAAAAAAGTTACAAATTCCAAAAGTAGTAGTATGTCTGCATTGGCTTCTTCTATAAGTTTTTTCTTAGCTTTTTTATTCCCTAGCTGAGACGCTAGAGCTATAGATTAGAGCTCTATGGAGCATTAGAATCTCTGTTCTTGATGAGATTTGAGGTTTTAATTCCTGTTTCCATTTGCTTTTAAAAGTTCTAGTTGAATTTTGCTTAAAATGCTATGTTCTAAATTTGCTAGTTTAGTTTAGTGTAAGTGTTGTTAAATATGCTTATTATAGTTGTTTGATGCTTAATATGTTCAATTGTTAGTGTAGATCTCACTTTACAAGTATTTGATATTAAACAGTTGAAAAATCCAAAGATATTAGCATTAGTTGGTAGCTTATTCATTCAGCTTATTTCATATTTTAGATATCTTATTTAGATCATATAAAAGTTGTTAAACATCTGGTATTGTAAGTTTAAGGTTTAAATAAATGAGTTGCTAGTTTAATTTGGATTTAAAGTAGTTAAAGGAGTGTTTGGTGTAAAGGTTGTTTCATAGTTAAAAACTGTTTTGGTACATTAGAGATTTCAATATCACTTTAGATTCATTAAAGATCAGATTTAGAACATATTTGGTTAAGATTGAATCAAGTTTGTGGTAAATCTCAAGTTTTCATAGACATCATGATAATTGAAAGACCTACAATACAACTTCCGCAACTCTGATGCATTCTATTATGATCCATAAAAGTGTGAGCATGCCGGTCCGAAGGTCACAACATTACATGGATGCAATACCACAACAAGGATGATTATGAGATTTACTGTGGCTGATGATCTCAACGAAAGCTCAAAGATCACACAAGTCAAAGGAACTAAGCTCAAAAATCACTACATTATGTACAAAGAAATCAATGCATGAAGAATCAAAGACTATGAGCTGAACATAAGATCAACATTACAGAGCTTAATTTAGTATTTTCTGGGGTGACCTTCCTTAGGGGGAGATTGTTAGATATTAGAAAAAGACACGGTCACCCCGTGTATTTTACCGTTTGTTGTTGCTCGTAGTTAAATAGTTAATGTATAACATTCGGTAATGGGCCGGGTATTAAACCCAACATGTAAGCCCACTACTAAGGCCTTATGGCCGATTTTAGTGTTACTATATAAGCCTCTTCCATGCCATGGAAGAGGTGGGTTAGTCATTTCATTTATACAAGTTCATTTTCTCTCACTAGAAAGTTTTTCTCACTTTCTCTCTATAACTTGGCTAATCCTCTAGTTATTCGATTGTGTTATGATTTCCAATATCCTACAGACTCCACAAGTTGGGTACCATATCTTCAATTCTAGGTAAGTCATACTTGGCAGCCTTTGTCTTGGTCAATGAAGTCGTGTATGTTCTGCCGGTGCTTCCTCCTTGCAAGTATGCCAAGTCATTGTTAAAGAAGTAATCAACCGGGACGATTTGACGATTTCCTAACATAAGCAAAGTGTCACACCCAAACAAGGCGGAAACACGAGGCGTAACATCATGGATATCATCACAACACAATGGTGTCAACAATAGAGAATCACTACATGCATAACTAAATATAAAAGACACGATGTGTCATGACAATACCGAAAACAAAAGAAGGACATCTTGTATTAATGAAAAAGGGGTCTCATCAATACAAAGACAATGTCTCACAAACCTATTAAAACTCATAACATTCAAGAATTCATGCAAACACTTATGAAATAAAAACAAATGAGAACTTCCAATGCCATCCTAATGGTTGTTAGCGAGTTGTCAAGGCTTCTTCATAGCGAGTTGAGGCCAGGGAGTTACAGGTTACCTGAAGACCATTTTCTAGCGACTTGAGAAAAGAAACTCTGTCCATTTGATTTCTTGTTAGCGAGTTGTCAAGGCTTCTTCATAGCAAGTACATGTTTCTTGATGGCGAGTTGTTAAGTCTCTTCACAGCGAGTTACAGGGTAGCGAGTTATGAACTTTTAGACTTTTAGACTTTTGGACTAAATTTTCAACTTGAAAAATTTCAACCTGTAATCTTAACAAACTTGAACATCTTGAAGTTAATTGATGAATGACCTTTTCAGATGGGAACATTTCAGGAAACACTTTCTGAAGGGAATGAAGGTGCCTTACATCTAGGTCCAGAACATGCTCGAGTCTACTCTGACCTTTCACCTGAAGACAAGTATAGGTACAACGCTGACGTTTGGGCAACGAATATCCTACTTCAAGGGTTACCAAAAGACATATACACTCTTATTAATCATTACACTGATGCAAAGGACATTTGGGATAATGTGAAGATGCTCCTTGAAGGTTCTGAATTGACCAGAAGATCGTGAATCACAACTGTATGATGCACTTTGACATTTGTCAGAACAAGGAGAATTCCCTTTCAATTCTATTATGTCCGTTTGGCAAGATCATCAATGACCTTCGGAAAAAAATCAGATGACTATGTCCAGATGATAGTTGAGTTCAAAGTTTGATAATAACATGTTGCCAAAAACTGGTTGTTTCCGTCTACTGCAGTGAAACTGAACAGTGGTTTGTGGGACTCCAACTGATGATCAGTTGTTGTTATCTGAAGCAACACGTGGCCTTGCAATAAGAACAAAATGATGTTGGAATGATTCACTCAACCTAATGTTGATCCTCTCGCATTAATGTCTAATGTTTCACATCAGCAGTACTACTCACAATCATCTACCAGTCCACCATCCACACATCTTCAACCATACTTTGCTGATAACACTCAACTTGACTCATGACTCTCTCCAACGGATAACTTAATTGAGAAATCAACCAACACACTTGCCCTACTCACCAATCATACAAAACATACCTTCTTCAAACCAACATCTCATCTTCAGATCTTCTTCAAAATGATAGGTACAATGCACAAGTTCAAGACGACAGGGTTGTTATTCAGAATGTTTAGGGTCGACAAAATAGAGGACAGGGGAACAATGCAAGGGGTACAGGTGCAACATGTTATGGGTGTGATCAAATTAGGAGTTGCGAATGGATACAGTGAGCTCGGTTATGAGGGAGCTTGGAACAGACTTGGGAATGCAAATGCAGGTCAAGCAAGGCAGATTAAATGTTACAACTGCAACGGTATAGGCCACATTGCACGAAACTGCACTCAGGCCAAGCGTCCATGGAACTAAGAATACTTCAAGGATAAGATGCTGCTGATGTAAGCTTAGGATAATAGAGTGACATTGGATGAAGAGCAGTTGTTGTTTATTGCAGGTGGACAAGACAATGCGGTTGATGAAGATGTGGATGAGCAACCAGTTCAAGATTTAGCACTCACTGTAATGTGTTTCAAGCTCATGATTGTGATGCATTTAATTCTGATGTGCATGAGGCTCCTACTGCACAGACTATGTTCATGGCAAATCTCTCATCCGCATATCCTGTTTATGATGAAGCCAGTCCGTCATATGATTTCAGACATTCTATCTGAGGTACCATATCATGACAACTATCAAGATGCTGTTTGTAAACATCATGAAGTACACGAGATGCATGACGATGTATAACCAAACTATGTTGTTGACTCACATGCTGATTATACGAGTGATAGTAATATGATTCTGTATGATCAGTATGTAAAGGAAAACGCAGTGCTAGTTGTGCAAAGTAATGAATCTTCTGTACCAAATGATGCATACATGATGATATTAAATGATATATATGAACCATCTGCCCAATGTGTCTTTGTGACCACACAGAACAATGTAGTTGATAATTTATTGACTGCTGAACTTGCGACATATAAGGAACAAGTTGAACTGTATGAAAGACGGACCAAGTTTGAATTAACAGAAAGAGAACAAAACATTAATGAACAATTAAGAATAGTTATCGCTGATCGTAATCTTAAGGAAGAAAATTTGAAAAAGGAACTTCATTCTATAAAACTGCAACTTACCTCTACTATTAACCATAACAAGTCAATGGTAGAAGAAGTTACGTCTTTGAAAATGATTTTAAACAGAAAGAAAATAAATATCTTGAATAATTTTTAACATGAAAGCTTTAAAATAAAAGTTCAAGGATAAATTATACAAACAAGACCAGTCTCTTCAAACAGTTCACATGCTGTGCAAACCAAAGCCTTACTATAATGAACAGAATAAGGTAGCTAGTCTCACCCGTGCACAACAAGTTCAGCCTGCCCTATATAATGGTCATGGAATTATTAAAACTAATCATGTCCCGGCTATAGTGCATAACTCAGAGGATATCCTAGAGATAGCTGAAATCACTAGGAAGAAGATGAACGATAAAATGAAAGACCCAGAGTGTGTGAAAAAGAAGGTTAAGATTGCACCACATGATTACTTAAAAGAGAATTATTTAACGACTTTTACACCTCAGAAAAAATTGACCCTTGAGCAGATATTTTGGTCCAAAGATCTCATCAAAATGAAAGAAGAAGCTCTCAAAGGGTAGACCACAGCTTCAAGACCAATCAAAGCGTTGATGGTGTATCCTCTAAATACACCCACAACGCTTGTCCCTAGTGTTGATCCTACCTCAATGGATCTTGAATTCCTTAGCTTGTGTAAGGTTTATTTATGCAAGATAAATCCTACACAACTATAGTAGAAACTTTGATTGATAATACTAAAGATTATGCGGAATCTAATCTTTAATATAAGAAGAATTCTTCAATGAAACAATAATTCTAATGAACACACAAAATAACAAACAAAAGATTCAATATATTAATACGAATACTCTAACCAGTATTAGGGTTACAAAACCTCGAAGCTATGATAATTCTATGAATGACTCGATTTGATACTTTGATACATAGAATTCTATACCCTAAGACCTCCTTTTTATTCACCAGAGTCTTAATGGGGATTACAATATTTTCCTATGTTATCATGATCTTACTTAACAAATAACTTTTACGTATCTTTTACAAAAATTTCTCATACATATCCCTATAAGCAAATCTTTATCTTTTCTCTTGTGAGTCTTATCACTTTCAGCAGTTGTAATCTTTCATACCAGCAGCATTAACTGTCAACACCAATAGTAGTAACTTTTGTACCAGCAGCACTAACTGCATACAAGCAGCATTAACTACTTAGAAAGTTTTATTCAATCTTCACCAGCAGTTTTAAGTTACACTAGCAGTAGTAACTTTACTCTAGCAGTAGTAATTAGCAGTAGTAACATATACTAACAGTAGTAACTGTGAACTAGCAGTACTAACTTTATACTAGCAGTACTAACTACTTAGCATATTTTTCATTAAAGTTAATGAACAACACTAACTTTAGCTTAGCAGCAGTAACACAAACCTTAGCAGCAGTAACTTCAAGAAGGCTTTTAATCCCAACAATCCTCCCCTAAACTTGATATTCTTCTTCAAAATCTCAAGTTTCTTCATTGAAAGCTTCATTAATCACCAGGAGGATGCTTCCAAACACTTCATTCAGGTACATAGCCTTCCTTAAGCTGTTTCTTGACCAATCTAAGAAGCTCAAATGCCATTTCACACTCATAATCAACTTGAAGCTTCACATCATTGAACATCTGATGTAGTGTGTGATTTGTAAGTGGATACATCTTCTCAACCAACAGATAATAAAGTATGGACTGCATTGTTACACAATGAACTCCACAAGAATCATAAAGCTTCCAGTTCAGCACTTTAACTAATCCTTGTTGATTCTTCCATACACTATCTTCAACATGATGTTCAAACATGGTCTTCAAATTAAGAAGTAAGAAATTATCCATGTAATTCACTGGCTCTGTCTTTTTAAATCTAGCTTTAACTATGCTCCAAAGAACTTCCAAGTCTTCTCTGTTAAAGTTTTTAAGCATCTTTCCAAAAGTTAAATACATCTGAGAATTACCATCTACTCTGATAATTTAGAAATAGCTTTTCTTCCCTTCTTTGTAGATCTTGTAGTCAACAATGGTTGGAGATTTAGTTGATAAAGGTGTAGCATCAATAGTTACATCATCTCCATCATCTAGAATTATTTCTAAACATTGTTTAAGCTCTTCAAACTCATTGTCTTCTTCCACTTTTTGCTTTTTAGAGCTTTCTTGTTCTAGAGCTTCTCCTGCTCTCTTTGAACTACTTTCTTGTGCTATCTCTGCTTCAGCTTTCTTGGAACTCTCTTCCATTACTTTTGCTTTCTTGGAACTCTCTTCCATCAACTCAGTTCTGTAGTCAACAAAGGTGTTCACCCTTTTAAAAGCTTTGTCAAACAATTCTTGAATATTGGCAAAGGACTTATTCTTCAAGCTTTTAGGCTTCCATCCTTTCATGTTTTTCAAATAAGTACACATGATACTCCTTTGTTGAGCTCTTGTTGGAGGTCTGTTCCTTTTCTCTTTTGCTCTCTTAGTTGCAAAATGTTTTCTTCTTTGCTTTAAGAATTGTACAAACAATCTTGCCTTTTCTTCATCAGTCAATTAATCTTGCTCTTGAGCTTGAAATCTTTGATCCAACTGATAATCAACATCAATTTTAGCCTGACTATCATCCTAAGCTATGTTGGCTTCCTCCATTTGCTGAGCTTTTTCTTTGGCAAGCCTTTTGGTATGTGCTTAATTACACATACCTTTTACCTTTAAAAACGAGCTGAAATAACCAAAAACGGACTTAAAATGCCA
>BQNB010207441.1:0-10477 GCA_026074375.1 Tanacetum coccineum | reverse complement strand
CATCCACGATTTGTTTTAGAATTTTCTGAGTTGTCTAAGTATGGTAAATACGCGTCAACTTTTCAAAGGTTCTTCCAGGTTAAACCAATGATCATGGGTGTATTAGACATATGTAGGAACCTCTGTAATTTTTGGTGTAATTTTAGAAGATGTTTTTATGGGTCTTTTAGGTATGGAAACTTACCTTAAATAAGTAGTCAAAATCTGGAATTTTTGGAAACATTAATTAAGTCAAGTAAACTTTATTTATGGTTAGATCAAGTGATAAAACTTATGAAATAAGATAGATAATAATATGTAATCATGGAATTGTGTAGATTCGGTGAAGAGTTTTTTATCTTTTGTCTTCGTGTTTGTTCTCTCCGATTGCTTATTCGTTAAGGTATAGATATTATGTTCCTTTAAGTAAAGACATCTCATGACATAATTCTCATTTGTTTAGCTACTTGATTCATTTGATATTCATTTGATCCTCCATTTGATCTGTTATCCGCTCTCATGATTCATTTGATATTCATTGATATTCCGTTTGATTTAATATTCGCAATTATGATTTTGTTGATCCTCATTTGAATATGATGTAGAATCCGTTATCTTGATTTTTAGTTCTTGTTCACTTATATCTTCTACCTAAATCTTGCCCGAGCTATTTGAACTAGTCATGGAGGTACCATGACCATGTCATTGATGCACCAATGGCGTGACACTATCTGTGGCAGTGTGATTAGTCTACGGCGTTCCCTTTTGAATGATAGCCTTTGATTGTTATTAGCTTATATTTATGTACACTCATCATTGTACTTGTGTATATGGATATGAGTTTGTTTTGCAGAGAGCGTGTGGATGCATCCTAGGTACTTTGTTCCATTCAGTTCATATGAATGGTTGTGTGTGTGCTATATACCCCATATCACATTTGGTACATCAGGGAATGCATACATGTGTACATTTGATTATATCTGTTTAGGGTCTATTCATGTATCATGTTTAGACATTTATCTGAGCTCGTGGGCATTCCTTTGTTGTTCTTGATTCTTATTCATTTGATTTGTATTTCGTATGATATTTGTTTAGCAGGTTCTCATGATTCGTTTCATTCATTATTTTGTCTTTTTCCCTCATTATTATTATATCTATTCATTGAGCGTTAGCTCAGCCGCGTTTTCTTTTCCTGCGGCAGGTAATAAGCGAGAAGCTGGGATTTGAGTGTTGAGAGTAGGAAGCTCTTAGAGGACTGACCCTTGATACATTCCCTTGTTTGGATTTATGTTTAAGACTTATTTCGTTGGAAGATCTCTTTTCATTTAGTCTTTGTTGGAATTTAATACTTTTGGAAGTCATTTTGTTTCATGACTTAGTATTTTTATTTAATAAAGTCTTCCGCTTGCGTTTATATGTTCTGATATGACACCATAATGTGACTCTTGCTCTCTTTATCGGAGCGAGATGTTACAATTACGGTATCAGAGCTGCCAGGTTGAGCTTTGTAGAACCTAGGTTATGACCTGTGAGGATTGGGTAGACATTAGGTTTCCTTTTGATATGATCGCTTCCTTTCGGATTTTGATCTTAACTTTAAATTATCTTCGCTGTTTCATTTGTTGATTACTAAAATGGTCGGCACACGTCAATCTACCCCCGAATTTTCGGGTCCTGCTTTTCAGGCGGCTAATTCTTCAGGTACCGTTTCGGGAACTCTCTTCTTGAATGGTCGTGCTGTTTTGTCTTATTTGATACGGGTGCAACACATTCTGTGGTTTCTGTTTCATTTGCTAAACCCCTTAGCATCTTCCCTACGCAACTTAATTATACCTTATCGATATCTACGCCTATGAATATCTACGCCTATGAAAAGTCTGACCACGAATATCAGAACTGTCCGCTTCATTTTGATGATAAGATTCGTTTTGCTAATTTGCTTCCCCTAGAAATGAGTGACTTCGATATTAGTCTTGGTATGAATTGGTTGACTGTTCATCGCGCCCTTATCGTTTGTCATACCAATCGTTTCATCTTTGGTAATCTGAATAACCCTGAATTCATCTACCTGTTTCATTTTTGATTTCAATTTCGAGGACAAAATTTTCTTTTTAGAGGGGAAGAGTTGTAAAACCCAAAAATTTGGTTTGCATTTTATTTTATCATTTTGAAATATAACCTAAGTTAAATAATAAGAATTTGACATTTAAAAACCTTATGTTATAATTAATTGTGTATTATTCAGTTATAATATGAGATATATAGTTTAAAAATATATATATATATATAAATTCCTTAATTTATATATATAAATCCCCCCCTCTAGATATATATTTTGATTTTGTTATTTTGTTTATTTAATTTCCTTTTGTTTATAGAACTTATTTTAAGAAATAAGAGTAAAAAGGTTTTTAGCAAATATTGTGTAATCTTCAAAAATGAAAAGAAAATATTTTGTTCCCCCTATTTTCCTTCATTTAGGCAGGCCCCTATGGGGTATTATTTACCAAAATCTTTTATTTTTGATGTTTAGCTTAATTTAGGAAAAGAGTGTAGGAAAATGGAGATCAAATCTTTTAATTTTGGAAGAAAGTTATTTGTGTCTTCCCCTCCCTTTTCTTCTTATATAGCCGGCCATATTCACTCATCTCCACTATTATTCTCTCAAAAACTCTACTCTAAAAAATTCTGTATTCATCCATAGAAGTTGCAAGGAAGAAGAAGGTGTAGGTGATTTCGATTGGTTATTCTAGTTTTGGTGCTTGTGGTGTAATTCTTTGGTGTTCTTGGTACAATTCTTTGGTGTTCTTAGTGTGGTGTTCTTGTTCTTGTATCCATCTTAATATTCGTAAGTATTCCATGTCCATTGTTTCATCTTTGTATTCCATGATTCACATATGAAGTTTTCATAAAAACCTAAAAGATTGTAAAGAAAACATGTATTCATGATCTTGTTAATTTGTAAATGGTGTAATCTGATTCTTATGGTTAAAATTATGTTTTGAAACCCTAGATAATCATCAATGATGTTTTAATAAAAACTTACAAGATTAGAAACCATAGGACATGTTTTTATGAAGAGGATTGGTAAGAATTAGGGTTTATAAGTCTTTATGTTTCCGACCATAATTTTGGGTCGTGTTGATAGGGGTATAACTTGGTGATAAAAACGAGTTTTGACAAGATTCTTGAGTCTAAAGTTAAATTCAAAGAGTTTAGTTTCTGGAAAATCCGGGCTCATGTCCATTGGAGGTCGGGAAGGTCAATTTTTAATTTTTATAAGATTAAGTGTCGAATCTGGAATTTCTACCTCAAGGGTTGTAAGTAGGATTTTTAATTTTTATAAGATTAAGTGTCGAATCTGGAATTTAATTTTTATAAGATTAGTTACATCCATGATGTTTTTCAGAATTTTTTGAGTTGTCTAAGTAGGGTTTTTACGTGTCAACTTTTCGAAGGTTCTGTCAGGTCACTTTCGGGGTCAGTTTTAGTAACAAGGGTTGTAAGGGTATTTAAACATGGAAATAAAATCCACTAAAATTCATAGACATACTAGACACATATGGGAACCTCTGTGATTTTTGATAGAATTTTTAGAGGTCATTTAATGGGTCTATAAATTGGAAACCAACACTTAAAAAGTTGACAGATTCTGAAAATTTAGAAAACCCTAATTAGGTCACTTAAGGTCTATATATGGTAAGATCAAGCAATGAGCTTATAAAATAAGATAGATAATGATATGTAATCATGGATTCTTATAGATTTAGTGAAGAGAGGGTGATCTCTTGCTTTTGTGTACTTTCTCTCCGTTTCGTGTTTGTTAAGGTACAGATATTCCGTCATTTTAGTAAGGACACCTCATGACTTGATTCTCATTTGTTTTAGCTACTTTGATTCGTTTGATATTCCGTTTGATTTGCTATCCGTAATCATGAATCCTTTGATATTCAATGATAGTCCGTTTGATTCGACATTCGCAATTACGATTCTGTTGATCCTTGTTTGAATATGATGTTAGATCCGTTATCTTGACTTGATCATTAGTATCTTGTTCACTTATATCTTTTGACTAAATCTTGCTCGAGCTATTTGAACTAGTCATGGAGGTACCATGACCATGTCATTGATGCACCAATGGCGTGACACTATTTGTGGCAGTGTGATTAGTCTATGGCGTTCCCTTTTGAATGATGGCCTTTGATTATTATTAGCTTACATTTATGTACACTCGTCATTGTACTTGTATATATGGACATGACTTTGTTTTGCAGGGAGCATATGGATGCATCCTAGGTACTTTGTTTCATTCAATTCAGGTGAATGGTTGTGTGTGCGTTATACATCCCATATCACATTTGGTACATCAAAGAATGCATACCTGTGTACATTTGACTATGTGACTATTTGATTATATCTATTTAGAATCTATTCATGTATCATGTTTAGACATTTATCTGAGCTCTTGGGCATTCCTTTTTTGTTTTTTATTCTTATTCATTCGATTGGTATTTCGTATGATATTTGTTTAGCAGGTTCTCGTGATTCGTTCATTCATTCTTTTGTCTTTTTCCCTCATTATTATTAAATCTGTTCACTGAGTGTTAGCTCAACCGCGTTTTCTTTTCCTACGGCAGGTAATAAGCGGGAAGTTGGGATTTGAGTGTAGAGAGTAGGAAGCTCTTAGAGGACCGACCCTTGATAGATTCCCTTGTTTAGATTTACGTTTAAGACTTATTTCATTTTAAGATCTCTTTTCATTTAGACTTTGTTGGAATTTAATACTTTTGGAAGTCATTTTGTTTCATGACTTAGTATTTTTATTTAATAAAGTCTTCCGCTTGCGTTTATATGTTCTGATATGACACCATAACGTAACTCTTAGTCTCTTTATCGGAGCGGGATGTTACAATTATTGTATCAGAGCTGCAGGCTGAGCCCTGTAGAACCTAGGTTATGACCTGTGAGGATTGGGTAGACATTAGGTTTTCTTTTGATATGTTCGCTTCCTTTTGTATTTTGATCTTAACTTTAAATTATCTTCGCTGTTTCATTTGTTGATTACCTGATGCTAAGGGGCGAGTATTTTCTTCAACCAAGGATCAGGCAACTAACTCTTCAGGTACCATTTCGGGAACTCTCTTCAATGGTTGTGCTGTTTTGTCTTATTTGATACGGGTACATCACGTTTTGAGGTTTCTGTTTCATTTACTAAGCACCTTAGCATCTTCCCTACGCTACTTAATTATACCTTACCGATATCTACGCCTATGAAAAGTCTGACCATGAATATCAGAACTGTTCGCTTTGATTTGATGATAAGATTCGTTCTGTTAATCTGTTTCCTCTGGGTATGAATGATTTTGATTTTGGGTATGAATTAGTTGATTGTTCATCGCGCCCTTATCATTTGTCATACCAATCGTGTCACCTTTGGTAATCTAAATAACCCTGAATTCATCTACCTATTTCAATTTCGATTTCAATTTCGAGGACGAAATTTTCTTTTTAAAGGGGAAGAGTTGTAAAACCCAAAAATTTGAATTTCATTTCATTTTGTTAATTTGAAATATAACCTAAAGTTTAATAATAAGTATTTGGAATTCTTAGTATTTTTATATAATAAAGTCTTCCGCTTGCATTTATATGTTTTGATATGACACCATAATGTGACTCTTGGTCTCTCTATCGGAGCGGGATGTTACAATTATGGTATCAGAGCCAGGTTACGCCCTGTAGAACCTAGGTTATGACCTGTGAGGATTGGGAAGACATTAGGTTTCCGTTTGATATGATCACTTCCTTTCGTATTTTGATCTTAACTCTAAATTATCTTTGATGCTTCTCTTGTTGATTACTAAGATGGTCGACGCACGTGGATCTACCCCCAAATTTCTGGGTCCTGCTTTTAAGGTGGCGGTGCAGCGATCAGTTCATGCATTGCTACCTGGTCTCACTATTCGACTCACCAATGAGATCCTTCAGAATGGCGCTGGGGGAAGTGGTGACCAACCTCCCACCATCCACACCTGGTTGGAAAGGTTTGGGAAACAGAAGCATCGATCGTTTAGCTCCGCAACCACTCTAGTTGAAGCTGAAAACTAGATTGCTCACATTGAGAAGATATTCGAGGTTTTGGGATGTGCTGATGAATTCAAGGCTAGGTTGGCAAGTTACAAGTTGGAAGAAGATTCTCTCAATTGGTGGAAGGCTTTTAAACAAGCCAAATGAGGTGAGACGTATGTGGCTACCTTGTCATAGAAGGATTTCTGTGACATCTTCTTTTTGTAGTACTTTCCCAGGTTTAAGCAACAAAAGTATGAGAGGGAGTACCACACGATTCGTCAGAGAGATGGAGAGACCAGTGGTGAGTTTATGAAGAGGTTTCGTGGGTAAGAAGGCAGGTCCTCCGGAGGAACAGGCCAAGCATTTTAAGTGGGCACTTTGTGATTGGATTCTAGATGGGATAATGAACACAGAATTTACTGATGTGGCTCAAGTGGCCAATGCTGCTAGGAACATTGAGATTCTCCATAAGAGGTCAAGTCAGAATAACAAGAGAAACCATGATGGGGACCGTATTCGACCGACAGCTCAGGGTAGCAATCAGAGAGGGTATGATCAGAAGAGGTATGACGGGCGTGGTTATGACAGGCAGGGTGGCAACAGTAATCAGGAGCCATGGCAGAATCGAGGTCAGCAATACAACCGTTCTTCTGGGTCTTCAGGTCATAAAGGATACCCGGACTATGCCTCCTCTCCTCCATGTGACACATGTGGGAAACTTCATCCGGGCAAGGCATGTTATAGGGCTACTAGAGCTTGTTTCACTTGTGGTTCGACTGGGCATATGGCCAGGGATTGCCATAAGAATGGTGGAAATGGTGGTAAGCAAAATGGGAACGACAATTAACCTGCTGCTAAGGGTCAAGTATTTTCTTTGACCAAGGATCAGGCGGCTAACTCTTCAGGTACCATTTCGGGAACTCTCTTCTTGAATGGTCGTGCTGTTTTTGCCTTATTTGATACGGGTGCAACACATTCTGTGGTTTCTGTTTCATTTGCTAAACACATTAGTATCTCCCCTACGCTACTTAATTATACTTTATCAATATCTACGACTATGAAAAGTCTGGTGATCATTGACCACGAATATCAGAACTGTCCGCTTCGATTTGATGATAAGATTCGTTCTGCTAATCTGTTTCCTCTGGATATGAATGATTTTGATATAAATCTAGGCATGGATTGGTTGACTGAACATCGAGCCACTATCGTTTGTCATACCAATTGTGTCATCTTTGGTGATCTGGATAACCCTGAATTCATTTTGATTTCAATTTCAATTTCGAGGACAAAATTTTCTTTTTAGAGGGGAAGAGTTGTAAAACCTAAAAATTTGGTTTAAATTTTTATTTCACCATTTTGAATATAACCTAAGTTTGAATAATAAGTCTTTAACCTTAAAACCTTAGGTTATAATTATTTGTGTGTTATAAATACATAGCATAAGGTATTTAAAAAAGATATAAATATAAGGCTGCCCCCCCCCCTTTTTAGTATGATATCTTTATTTTATTTTTTTACAAAACCTATTTTAAGTATTCAGTGTAAAGGGATTAAGGCAAATCTTTTGAAATCTTCTAAAATAATAAGGAATTTTTGTCTCCCTCTTGATCCCATATTTAGGCCGATCACTATCCCTCTCTCTTATTATTCTCTCTTAAAAATTTTACTTCAAAACTTGTGTTCATCCATAGAATTTGCAAGAAGAAGAAGGTGGTGTAGTAATTGGTGATTCCGGTAGTGTTTTTTTAAGCCTTGGTGTTCTTGTCCTTGTGATCCTCTCCATTCTGGATTCTCTAAGGTATTCCATGTTCTTTTGAATTCATTCCTTGTGTCACCATGATTACACATAAGTTTTTACATAAAATCATAGAATTGTAAAAGGAAAACATGTGTAATAATCTTGTAAAATTCTTTATGATTAAACCTGAAATACTCTTATTAAAATCATGTTATAAAACCCTAGATAATCATTAATGATGTTTTAATGAAAACCTACAATATTAGAAACCCTATGATATGTTTTTATGAAGAGGATTGGTAAGAATTAGGGTTTGTATGTCTCTATGTTTTTGTCCAGAATTTTGGGTCGTGTTGATCGGGGTATAACTTGGTGATAAAAATGAGTTTTGACATGATTCTTGAGCCTAAAGTTAAATACAAAGAGTCTAGTTTCTGGAAAATCCGGGCTCATGTCAATTGGAGGTCGGGAAGGTCGATTTTTAATTTTTATAAGATTAAATGTCGAATATAGAATTTATGTCCGAAAAATTCAGTAGTAGTATTTGATTTTTAATTCTCAAACCGTTAGGAGTTAGCCTCTAAAATTCGATATGGTAAATCTTCATGATATTAGCTACATCCATGATTTTTTGAGAAAATTTTGAGTTGTCTAAGTAGGGTTTTTACGCGTGAACTTTTCAAAAGTAACAGTAGGTCATTTTCTGGGTCAGTTTTGGTAACGATGATTAAAGGGGCATTTATACATGGAAATAAAATCAACCAAAATTCGTGGACGTACTAGACACATGTGGAAACCTCATTGATTTTTGGTAGATTTTTAGGAGGTCGTTTAATGGGTCTATAAAATTCAAAACCAACCCTTAAAAAGTTCACAGATTCTAAAAATTAAGAAAACCCTAATTAGGTTTCATTAAGTGCTATAAGTAGTAAGATTTAGCAATGAACATATAAAATAAGATATATAATGATATGTAATCATGGATTCTTGTAGATTCGGTGAAGAGGGAGTGATCTCTTGTCTTTGTGTTCTTTCTCTCTGTTGCGTGTTTGTTAAGGTACAAATATTCTATCCTTTTTAGTAAGGACACCTCATGACTTGATTCTTAATTTTTTAGCTACTTTGATTCGTTTTATATTCCGTCTGATTTGCTATCCGTACTCATGACTCATTGAGTACGGCTGAGCTTAACAAATATGGTGTGACATCAAAGGCATACATAATCATAACACAAGCATAAACAGCGGAAGTCTTAATAAATAACCAAAGGAAATAAGTCAACATGACTTAAGGTACATAAATCTTAAAGGACAAACATATCCAAACGAAATAACCGAAAGAACGAATGTCTCGAAAAGTAACAAATCATATATCAAAACTAAGATCTCTAGAGTAAGTCCACACTCAGCACTCATATCCCGAAAGCAACCCCAGCTCCTAGCTTAGATACCTGCCGTAGGAAAAGAAAGTACGGCTGAGCTTACAAAGCCCAGTGAACAGATATATATAATCGAACACAAAAGATAACGGAAAGTCAAAGGATACGATACAAAGTGCTAAGGATATCACAAGACATGATCAAAGGAAAACAAATATAAGGTAAGACAAATTAGAAGTTAACTCATAGTGTAAGGAAAGATGAATCAGAAAATCGAATCAAGTCTAATCACCAAGCCCAAACAAATCATATCATAATGACCATGGAGTCACGAGCTCCAAAATTTGTGAAAGACGTGGAATGCACCCAAACATCAGTCACCAAATATCCAAATATCATAATGTCATAATCCATCGAATACAAAACAAATCTAGGATGCATCCATACGCCCCTTAAACAAATAATAATCTTCATAATGTGCATATAATATCAAATGGGGGACGGCGTGAGAAATCACTCACTCACACATGAGTCATGCCAAAGGTGCATCAATGACACGGCCATGTTACCTTCATGGCTAGGAAACAAATATTGGATTGGGTCTCAAACTGAAGGGTTCAAAGCAAAGTCATATCAAAGTTCATTTCAAAGGGATCATAGCAAAGGCTCAATGTCAAAGGTTCAATATCAAAGGTAGCATAGCAGGGTTCAAATAGAACATAATAACATATCATATAAGAGAACCAAGATAAAAGGCTCAGAGCAAATGTAGCAAATCACATAAGAAATCAAAGATAGAGAGGAAATATGTCACGAGAAACCTTAACGATAAGGTCATAATATCTGTACCTTATTCCGAAGCAAAGTAAAATCAAAGAAAACACCACAGGAATATCAGAATCACTCCCTCTTGACCGAACCTAAGGAAATGATGAATTCGAGTTACAAACCATTCATTTTAAGTTATACTTTCTATTTTTAGAAACTTTCCATTTTTAGTAACTTTCCATTTTTAGTAACTTTCTATTTTTAGCAACTTTCTATTTTTAGCAACTTTCTTTTTTTAGTAACTTTCCAAAATTAGTAACTTTCCATAATTAGTAACTTTCCATAATTAATAACTTTCCATAATTAGTAACTTTCCATAATTAGTAACTTTCCATAATAAGTAACTTTCCATAATTAGTAACTTTCCATAATTAGTAATATTCATCATTTGAGATTCTATTAAGTATTTTGAATAGCTTAGGGACTTAATATGTCAACCTTACAAGCTTAGGGTTAAATATGACAACTTTCCATATTTTAGGGTT
>BQNB010207439.1:0-10477 GCA_026074375.1 Tanacetum coccineum | reverse complement strand
TAAGCAATTAAGTAACAATTCTTGCAATAATTATATAAAAGTGGGTAATTTATTTGGGATAAATGATGGTATAAATGTAACGTTGTCATCATAGGTGTTTATAGAATAATAAGACGTGTTATGGGTTGTATTATCTATTTGCTTTTGGGCTTATACTTAATTGCTTATTTGTGAGTATTATATTTGTGCACTCGGTTTAGCACACCTTACTTATTTCTTCTATAAAATCTTCTCGTCTAAGCATTAATCTTCCAGGTTATGATGCCTAAACGTAACACTTTGAGTATTAAGAGCATCCACAATGGTGGTTTATAAATAGGTCTAAAACTTTTTGAAGAGGTCCAAGAATTTTTGCTCCATAGTGAGAAACCATTTCATGCTTAGGTGGCATGAAAAGGTCTAGGATTATGAAGAGGTCCAAGAAATATTTATCATCATTTTTTTATTTTTTTATATGCTAAATAGTTACTGACATTTAAATGGTGATTGTGGAATTCCTAAAAATATAAACCTCAAAAAGCTTTGTTCATAGTGGTAATAGATGATGTGGCACTTTTATAAACCTTTTAATAGGTTTACCATTGTGGATGCCCTAAGCTTCTTTATTCAAAATTCAAACCTTTTCTCACGAACTCTCATAAAATCCAACGACAACCCCATTTTAATATAAACTCCTCTCTTCCACTTTTACTCTCATCTATTTCAAAAATTAAACCATCCCATTTTCCCCCTCTCATAAACCATCCCTTTATCCGCCACTCCAAAATTTCACAACCGATCAATCATCATCATCCATGGAGAACGCTCTATAGAAAATTTTAGAAGCCCTGGACATGGATCGTCAACATCGTCCTCGTCATACTCCTAATGCTCCTCTACCCGATGTTCAAGTTCTCGCATGGAGATTTGTTTTTTGTTTTAGATTTTTACATTACCATTGTATTCCTATCCTTTGTATTGTATTAAGCATTGAAATGAATTGTGGATGCCCTAAGCTTCTTTATTCAAAATTCAAACCTTTTCTCATGAACTCCCATAAAATTCAACGACAACCCCATTTTAATATAAACTCCTCTCTTCCACTTTTACTCTCATCTATTTCAAAAATCAAACCATCCTATTTTCCCCCTCTCATAATTTCACCGATCATCATCATTATCATCCATGGAGATCCTCTTGGAAATTTTAAGCCCTGTCATGATCGTCATCATCGTCTCGCTCCTAATGCTCCTCTACCCGATGTTCAAGTTCTCGCATGGAGATTTGTTTTTTGTTTTAGATTTTTACATTACCATTGTATTCCTATCCTTTGTATTGCATTAAGCATTGAAATGAAATATATGTGATGTTTTTTCCTTCATGATTATCGCGTGCTCATTTTTTTCTGTCACTCGCCCAAAAATAAACTAGTTACAAAATAACGAATACAAATAAAACTTGTTACTCTTTCAAAATGATACACTCATAATAATAATACATTTTTTAATTATTTTCCTACTTCGTCCTTAGCCGGTTCCATCGGCTATAAAGGCCTGTTCCATCCTTGAGAAGGAACCGGCGGAACTGACCATCTGACAGGACAAATACATCAATCTTTCTTTTTATCCTTCACTGTTTCAAATTTTTGTCTCCATAAATCGCCATTGACGAAACCTTGCATCCATAACTATTTTCTCGACAAAATCAACATTTAAAACGTGCAATCCATCTCATTATAAGTATTATCCCTAATCTATCTCTTTGATTTAAACCTAGATTAATTTCTTTTTCAAAATTAGGGCTTGTTAATTATAAAACCTTCATCATCGACGAATTTAACGAAATCATGTATCTAAGATAACATTAGTTAGGAATTGCATCTTGTCTTTCGTTAGAAAAACGGTTCATGCATATAAACTCGATGTCGAAAGATTTTCATAAAATTAAAGGGTAAATAATTGATATGGTTTTACATTGTTAATAACCGTAAAAACTAAACTTGATCTCCAAAAGAAGGAATACAAACACATTTTCTATTTTGAACACTTGTGTTTCGACATTTTGAGTTTATTCGGCCTACACGTTAAAAAACGTTACAATGGACATATAAACTATAACCTTTTCGTTTGAATTATTTTGTTGGATTTATTTTCTCTAGGATCAAAATGCCAAAATCCATTCACGTCGACCACCAAAATACTGCATACTACATTCCCAAATACCACAAAACCCCGGGCCTAAGTGAGGACGAAAAAGGAATTTACAAAAATCTTGAACAACGTTACTTTTATGAAGGTTGTGTTGTCCACCCCTCCTATCCTGATGACCTACCCAATCTTCACCAGACTTTCATGGCAATCAAATTTGATTGTCTCATAGATAACAAATTTGTCCCGTGTTTGTCCTTCAATTCTACAAAAGTGTCCGTCTCATTCGAAATCTTGATGAAACGATCTCCATCGCCTTCATTATCAACAATGTTGAGATTTGTCTCCGACTCAAGGAATTTTCTCGAATCCTTCGTATTCCTTGTGAAGGTATATGCATGTTCTCGACCGAATGGTCCATTGCATCCCTTCCTAATTGCATCGATCAAAATCCCACCATCTACTTGCCTCTCGTTGAAGATCCTAAAGTGGTTTGTGACACTATTTTTTATGAAAGACCCCTTTGCAAAACCCAAAAAGTCAAAGACCAATCTGTTACTCTCGATCCCTATCAAATGGTGATTTCCGAAGTTAATTTTTACTTCAAAAAGTGGGAAACCATTCTTAGCGAAAATGCCATTAGTCTCTTGGGAAACAAGGACCATCCCAACGGTTATCTTACATGCTTTATTGTCTCACCATCCAAAAACCATTCAACCTAGCTTATTACATTGCCAAAAGAATGGAAAGTGTAACCCAAAGCGACGTGATGGTGCTTCCCTATGGAATGCTTCTCACTCGCCTCTATAAGCATGTTCGCACCTCCCATCCATATGCTATCTCGGACCTTCACCACCTTGTGGACCACATCAAGATCCCTATCACCGAAGGCAAGGCGCGTAGAATAATGATTGATGGGAAAAGGCCTCACCCTCAAACTCTTTCAGAATCATCTTTGTCACCCTCTCCCACTCAAAATCAAGAAGAAAATGATCCGGTGAACAACTACACCCTTGATCCAATCATCTACATCAACCAACTTCCACCCATTGAAGGAGGAGAATCTCCAGAATTTAAACAAACAAAGGGGATGTTCAAGTGTTTCAGTCATTTCCTCTCCAATCTCGGAAAGAAGAAGTAAGGGTGTACTAAATGGTGTGGGTGCGTTGTAAGGGTATGTTTAGATTAAGCTACTTGGAACATGTACTTGTATGAATTATTTCTCTTTCCACACTACTTGTGTTTGGATATTTGAATGTTAGTGATGACATCAAATAACGTCGCATTTATACCATCATTTATCCCGAATAAACTAACCACTTTTATATAATTATTGCAAGAATTTGTATTTTATTGCTTAAAGGTGTTATTTGCAGTAATTGATGAGTGATTTGTGAAAACATGCTAAAAGGCGCATATTTTGGAGCTAAAATGATGATATTTAAAGATTGACTATTTTTTACCAATACGCCGTATCCACAAAAAGAGATACGGCGTATCAGCGCCTGGACTTCACAAGAAAACGCGTATTCTCACTTCCCAATACGGCGTATCCAACTCCTACTATATGTCGTATCCAGCAAGATAACTATTCAGAGATTTGGCGAATAAATTATTTTTGGAAGATATTTCAGAGTGATTATAAACTTTGCGCGCACTCTAAGGGAAATGTAACCTTTGCCCTTTTTATGTTCTGAATATTTCATTTATAGTCCTTTGACTATTTGACTTTTGTTAGTTTATTTAAATTTTGTACCATGTGATTTTATGAGAATTATGGTGATTTATGGTTTATTATGATTAATAATCCTTTTTGGAAGGTATTATTGTGTTATTTGTATTTCGGGTGGTTTGACCCGTGAATTTTGAAAAATGCCGAAAAACGAGTTCGACACGTCCGTTAATGTCCAAATGAGTTTTGAATGGTTTAAAGTGTAAACATGTCGTGTAAACACTCTAGGTTAATGGAAAAGTATTTTTAAGGTGAATAAAATAATAATTAATTTAGGGAAAAATTTTCGAATCAAGTTTTTACGAGTAATTAAGTTGATCCCGACACGAAAAGAATAACCCGACACCCCCTAAGATGCTAGTTGGGACACGTGAATGTAAAGGGACAAGGAGGCTATTTTCTAGCCTTGTTGTCTAGAGATACTTAGTACTAATTATTTCTTCCACTAGCTTTTCATTCATTCATCACATTCCAAAAAAATAAAACACACACATAAGTGTGTGTGTGTGTTTCGTCCGCCACCATCCACCCAAACCACCATAGATTTTCCAACTTTGATCGAGAACCTGATATTCCGGGTTAATACGAGTATTTGGGTATTCATTTAAACAACGTTTGGGTTGTCCGGTTCATGTCGAAATTTATATTTTTAAAGATTTTCTTGTAAGTTTTCAAATTTAAAAATTTTTTTTGTCTTTTGGGTTTATATTGATGCATAGATGTTAGTTGTACAAGTTGATCGTTGTAAAAATTGATTTTTGGAAACGAAACAGATATAAAATGGGTGTTTGGTTGCGTCAAATAAGAAAAGAAACAAAGGGGTTTTTGTAGTTTTGATGTTGTGGTCGTGGTGGTTGAATAACATATGTTGCCCCCCCCCCCCCCACCCCCCACCCCCCTCCCCCCCCCCACCCCCCCCCCCCAAAAATAAATAAGCTTGTATTTTGAATAATAGCTTGTATCGCTTAGTTTGGTGGGCTTTGCGTGGCTTATTTTGAGTTATCGGATCGAAGTCATTTTTCATAATCACAAGGAAAGTGATTTTGATTATTTTAGTGGTATGACGTATGTTTGTTGGACTATTTTATTGCTTTTGGTAGTAACAAATGCGTTAGTAGCTTACTAGCTTATTTTCAAGCCTTATATATATATTTATATATATATATCTATATCTATGGTGCTTATTTGGCTACGGCCCAATTAAGCCCCATTTAATCGTGGCTTATAGGAGGGCTTATTGTGGTCCGGAATACTTGTTACTTATTATATTGGACTTATATATGATATTGGGCCTTTGTTTTGGGCTTAGAAAGTATTTTGGATATGTAAAAACTATAATGGATCCTTATTGGGCCTTAAAGCCCAATAAGCCGTAACTAGTTATTTTGAGAGTTTTGACGGACTTTTGGGAAGTGAAAAATACTTGTGAAATGGTATCGAAGGTTGTTTTGAGAATGTATCTTGGTAAACGTCGAGAAAAGTGATTTTTGGAATTTCGTTCGGAAAGTGTCGAAATGTTGGTAAACGTACGGGTCATGCCGAAATTTCGTAAAAAGTCCATACTTAGAATTTTTACTTAAAACACGATTTTTAATTTAATAATAAAATATTAATATTTTATTATTTTAATAAATCGACTAAAGGACGAAAAATATGATTTCTCTTGAAACTTCTCCGAGATGTTTAATATTAATAAACGTTTCATTTCCTATAAACATATGGTTATTTGATGGGGACTAAGAGTACCGAATGGGATTATCGAGTTATATTTATAATAGTTTATTATAAATATTTATGTTACTTGTCTATTTTCCTTAAAATAGTATAAGTATACAATGATGAGTTATGGGTCGATATGATATTTTGAGGTTGGACGTCAACCCATTCACCACTAAATATTAAGAGTAATTGTACAAACACTATCTTACCACTTGCATATGCATGAAGACTGTTTTAGAAATGAATGATTAAAATGGGACATTAACTGGACTAGGTAGTGTGCGGACGTCATTGCATTTGCTTGTGTGATTGAGATTTGGTTGCTAATGACTTGCTTGAGGTGAGTTTCTGTTAGCCCATTTTTACTGTCATTTTTGTTGGGGAAAATGATACTCAAATGTGTTTTGAAATGTTTTGAATTGAACTGTGCGAAATGTGGTTTTGTTTTGGGACAAGATATGTGCTTATGACTGCTATGTGAATATTATGTGTTGTATGTTGTTTGGATCGGAGGGGTACGCCTATCCTAGTATTTGTGTGATTATTGGAGCGGCTGGGTACGCCTACCCTCGTATGTGTGAGGTCCTGCCCTAATCTAGTGCTCCAGCAGGTAGGCCTTTTTAGGTGCGTAGTGAACATATGGTGATCACTTAGCAGGGATTTCTAGGTCGTCTTACCATGATTAGGGGGTGGCCAAGTCATGGGTTGTTTGCATATATTCACTGTCATATTGCACTATTGTCCACTATTTTGAAATATTGGCACAACATTTGGGTTTAAGGTCAAAACTACGAGCTCACCAACATTATTGTTGACGTTTTCGAGTATCATTTTCAGGTGATGTTAAAGGCGAATAAGTTGGTGCTTATGTGATAACAGGCTTAGAAGTATCCCGTGTGGATTTTCATATGAAGTCTTGCTTGTTTATTTTATTCGGTTTTAGTATTTGGAAATTTTGGTTTAAGTTTGGATTTGGACCCATGTGAGGGCTTTTGGATAATTGTAAGAGATTGTAGATTTTGATAGTGATTTGGGACATCACTCGAGGTTGTTCGAGGTTGATGGTCTTCGTAACACTTGAAGTTTATGCATTGTAGTTTTCTCTATTTTGTATCTTGTGTTATGATTAATCATTGACTCGTCGCTTAATATATATAAATATAATATAATATAAATATATAATAAGGATAAGATCAATAATTGAGAGATAAGTATTCCGTAAGGCTTTTAAAGAGATTTCTTACTTTTAACCAAAGCAAAAACCCTAAAAAAAACCTTCCCGGGTCGTTTCCCAACGAGGCGTGAATTGAAAATCGAAGTTACGTTCGTGATCGCGCATTTGAATGGTTAATGATTGATTTGGATTCGAATTCTAATTCTACTAATAATATGCAAAGACAAGTAAAGAAAACCTTAAACGAAAGCAATTAGGGCAAAACACTAAAAACGATAACGGGATCCTAATCCCGTTCTTTAAAAACTTAAAATCTAAAATTTTAACCCTACGAATGCAAAATTAATTTTTAACAGACCTAAATGATAAAAGAAAGTTTTCTAAAAAAGAATTATATTTTTTTGACTTTTTAATAATTTTTTATGAATTAAAAACTGATTTACACTAAATAAAAGATTAAAAATAGTAAACTAATTTAGAAAAATCTGAAAAAATTATGAAAAGTTCT
This sequence comes from Tanacetum coccineum, assembly GCA_026074375.1. Taxonomy (NCBI): domain Eukaryota; kingdom Viridiplantae; phylum Streptophyta; class Magnoliopsida; order Asterales; family Asteraceae; genus Tanacetum; species Tanacetum coccineum. Next base: position 3,218 of record BQNB010207439.1, on the reverse strand, counting down.
TTGGACAGTGATGAACCTAGGAAAAATAAAATGGTTTAAACAGCTTAATGAAATAAGCCATAAATAAGCTAAATAAGTTGTTAAGCTTAATGGGCGATAGGGGGGGGCGGGGAGGAGGGGGGATTTAAAGAGCGCGGGCGTGCGTATTGTGCAAAATAAAACGGAAAAGACCTAAGGGCGCTAGTGGTAGTGTGTGTTGTGTGTTATAAAGGTTGAGTGGGTAGAGGTCAGGGGTTCGAGCCTTGATCACCCCTGACTTCCCTACTTCCTTTTTTTTTGAAAATCTGCTTTTTGAAAAAGCTTTACAAGACTGAAATAAGCAATTTTTAAAAAACAAATTTTTATAAAAACTTTAAAATAAGCTAGAAATAAGCAAAAATAGTTTAAACTTAAAACACTTAACACTAAACTGACTTGACTTTTTAAAACTAAATAAGCTGCCTAAAAGACCAAATAAACTCAAACAGCTAATGTACTATCCCTAATAAGCACTAGTGAACTAAAATAGGCTAATCCTAATAAGCCATAAGCTCTAATAAGCAAATAAGCTTTTGACCCAAACTTTCAAACCAAACAACCAAAAAGGGACTTTTCTAACTTAATTTTAAGCTAGAAAATGGATCCTTATGGCTTAATGGGCTATACCACTAAAAAGCTTGTCCAAAGTAAATCTCATAAGCCAATAAGCACTGAAAAGCAAATAAGCAACTATGGGCAAAAACTACTAAAACAGCCCACAAGGGTACTTTCTAGCTTATTTTTAAGCTAGAAAATGGATCCTTATAGCTTAATGACTTAATGAACAATAAAGCTTATACTATAAGCTATAATAATCATAAGCTGTAATAAGCTTTAAAGACTAAAATAAGCTGAAACAGATGAAGATAGACATCCAATGAGCTTATGCTCAAAAATGCAAACTCTAAAAACAATTTTAACTAAGCTAGAAATGAGATTGAAAATGACTTTGAAAAAGAAAGCTATGAAACTTGACAGATTTATACCAAAACTTAACTAACAAATGGACATTTTAAAAACTTGTTTCTACTTCATTATTACACTAAATGGAAGTCTAAACACAACCTAAAAATAATATTTTAGCAACAATTAAATTAAAAGAGTTTTAAAACATTTCTAATCCATAGATTCAACACATGGCTTCTAACTTTTTGGAAAAAGAGTTTTAAAACTTAAAAACTTTTGGAAACTGGTTTAAAGAGCTTAAAAGAGCTTGTCAAAGTAGGCTTTGAGACCAAAGATAGTTTTTAACCAATTTTGACCCGTTTTGCCTTCTTAACCCAAACATCCCTTTAAGAATTCCAAAACACATTTTAAACTTGGATTCTAACAATTTAAGCAAAGTTTATGAAAAACAGATAAACAACAGTTAATATTAAGCAATAATAAGCATAAAAAGCATAGGAATAAGCACTTATAAATAAGCAAACAACAATAAGCAGTACAAAGCTAATTATGACAGATTCATAAAAAAATGATGTTTAAACTACCAATAAGCAACAAACATTAACATAACACAATAATAAGCATAGATAAGCATAAATAAGCAGGAAATAAGCAGATGAACAGTAAATGCTAAAAATGGAAATGTGAAGACTTACAATTTCCTTTGCTTAAACAAGGGTACAAATGCTCTTAAGAGCTTTTCTACAGCTCTAGCTTGTTCAAGAACAAGCTAGTCAAACCCCTATAAGCCCTTCCCTTTCTGGCTTATCTTCTAACTTGAGCTTTTTGAGTGAATTTTGAGATAAAAATGACTTAGGCACTATAAGTTATTGAAAAACTTATAGTGCTTAAGTCAACAGCTTAAGTAAGTTAAAAAGAGCTTTTGTGAGTTTAAAAACAACAGTTTTAAAATGCATTTAACTTAAACACAGCTTTAACATAAACTTAAATTTTTCATTAAACTTAAAATCAGTACAAGGCATTAAAAAAAATACATTAAACTTAAAAACATTAAATATAAGCTGAAAAGTAAACTCAAAAAAAAAAGTAAAACTTAAAAAAAACTACATGCCATAAAAGGCTTACAATGTCCTATATATAGAGAATAAGCTAAGTCTTGGGTTCTTGGACTTGTGCTTCTTCTATGAGAGGCTGGGCACTTGTGTTTTCTTTGTGAGAGAACTCAAAAGTCAATCTCAGCAGTTAAACTTTGCTGGTCTCCAATCGCCAAGGATCTTAGCCCTTGAATTTATGTGTCTTCTATCATAAAGTAATAGGGGTTGTTAAGGGATTTGCCCCATGGAATTGTTGCTTTATGAAGTGGGGTTAAGGTGGGAAAGTGATGTTTTTGTCTGGGGTTGCAGGAGTCGAGGTGGAGAGGGTGGATGAATAGTAGAAAGGGCGGGAAAATGTTTTGGGTTTACAGGGTAAGAGTTGTAGGAGTTGACAGTTTTGGCCCCTCATCTTGATATGTGATATAGCATGGATGGTCCTTGAGGGACTAACGGTGTAAAGTTACAAGGGTTATGTCTAATGGTTGTTAAGTGTTGTATTGGGCTTTTGAATTTGGGCTAGATTTATTTAGTTTTGGACCAGGCTAGGATTTGGACTTTTATAACTATAAGGCTTATATCATGGGCTTTTTCTTGAATATAAAAGCATAAGGGCCTAATCCGGCCCATTAACTTGGGTATGGGTTGGCCCATTTATGATTTCTTCGCTTTCGGTTTCGTCTTTGACTTTGACTTTGTCTTTGTTGACTTTTTGGTTGACTTTTTGACTAGTTGACTTGACTTTTCACGCTCTTTTCATTCTCGTGCTCGGTTTTGTCCTTTTGGCTTCGTTTTGTCCTTTTTGTTGATATCCGTTTCCTGCACAATATAAATGCAAAACACACAAATACAATTATGTTTTTGGTCTTTTAAGCACGTTTTATTAGGTAAATGATATGTGTAATTAAGCACATACCAAAATCCCCCATACTAAACTATTGTCGTGTCCTCACGCAATGCCATAAGTAAACACTTAAGAAAACTAAGAATCTCAATCCCCCTCGACTAATTGCCTCGAAAAGTAGCTAAGTGTTCATCAAGAGGAATTAAAGAATCAATAGTTTTGAAAAGCCCCGTTTTTACCATTTATAAATCTATACACTTATTCCCACACATATTTTTTTCTCATTTTTTTGTACTTTTATTTTTAAGCAACCAATTAACATGTTTGACTTTCGTTATTTTATAACTTTTAGGGATCAT
>BQNB010207437.1:0-10477 GCA_026074375.1 Tanacetum coccineum | reverse complement strand
ATTTGAATTTAATCCAAAGTCATTATCAATATTGTTTCACATTAGTTAGACAATCTAACTTAGGACAGATGATTATCGCCTTTTACGCTTTTAGTTTCCCGTGTTATTCTTCCATATCCAGATCTCACATAAATCTTAAGAAAACCCATTCAAACAGATCAACCAAAGTATATTTCACTACATAAAATCTCCTAGCTCAAGTTAGGTAAACCTATGTATACAACTATACTTGACGACCCATGGTGCAACCCCGTGCCCACCCCTTTTCCCACTAACTTAATACTTCATGATCGTGATCTATTATGGCAATTCATACTAACCAAGTAGGAAACAGAGAGAGGTTTAGGTTTTTCTTTAAAAAATAACGAATTTATCAGCAAATTTGATTTTGTCATAAAATCAAAAAAAGAGTCTAGGAGTCAAAACTTGATACCATTTTACGGGTTTAAATTGAAGGTTACCTGAAAGACGAAGAACATTGATTAATTTCCATATGTATGTCGCTTTTGTTAGAGTACTCTTGAAAAACTCTTTCCTACTAAGCAGAGGCTTGAGAAACTTCTCAAAGTCATACAAATAACAACAAATAACATTATGAATACATATTCAGATATAAACAAACAAACATAACTACACTTATGCTAAAAATGCGGACGAGTGTTCATCAATCTTTTTTCTTATCTAATTGGATTTATCTTGCAGGAGGAGCGATAATGGAGTTCATCAATCTTACAAGAAATGCACCAAAAACTGCGCTGCGAGTGTTCATCAACATTCACTAGATGGTTGCGTTGATTTTTGGATGGGTGCCGAGTTAGGTAATTTGTTATAAGATGTCCCGTTTGGTTGACCCAATACATTTTTGCCCGAAAAACCGTCAAATGACCTATATGATGATTTAGGGGAATCCTTTTTTAGATCATGGATGCATAAAGTGTTAACAAATCAAGGTTTCTGCATTTATGTATAAATATGTAGTTGGTCGCATAAATATGAGATAATATTAGTAGCATTAGTTTGTAAAAGAACATGTATCTTATGTATGCGAATGTAATGACAATGTGCTTATTTTCATAGGAACGTACACGACGAATGGAGTTGGAGATGCGATTTCTGTTGGGAGTCTTGGTTGTTGAAAGAGGTAATTGTCTTATGTTTTTATGACACGTTTATTAGTCGGCATGTTAGTTAACTGTTCTAGCTACGAAAAAGTGTAAACTGATTGGAATTCATTGTTATTATTTTTATAATCATTCGGGTATGCAGATCAGTATAGTAATAGAAAACTCGAAAAACTTATGATGTCTTTTGATAAAGTTAAGTAGAAAAGCTAATAATGATTGATGTTAAATCTAGTCACGGGTCAATAATAGATGACTAATTATATTGATTTAATTGAGAGGTTATTTTGATCAGAATTGTCATACCAGCAAAGCATGTTAGGAAGCGAGTATCCCACAAATTCAAAAATCCCCCTCTAAGCCTTAACATCTATATCAACTACACGGTGGAACATTTTGATTTATGATTTCACTTTAAGATATGTAAACGTCACCACGTGCCATGAATTAGGTTAATTAATGTTTGTCTTGGTGGTTTTTTGGCAACTACAGGGTCAACAAAAACTTGGACAAAGATATTATGAAAACTCGGACCACAAAAGCTCCTATGATCAGTGCCATCATGTCGCAGCTCTTCACCAGGGGATCAACCACACGAGATATCGAAAAGATCTCTTGGAAGTTCTGCCATTGTAAGTCATATTTTTTTTCTTTATGCGTTTTATGCTAACGTGCTATAACAACATTCAGGTATGTCACATTTCAGAATTCAATTTCATTTTTAACTGTGCCTTCTGCTTTTATAGGGCACAGGATAAGATTCCCGGGTTTGACTCCAGCAAACCAAACACTCCAAAGTTTTTGCATTTGAAAGGTCGAGAGGACAATGTGCGTAGACGAACTCAGGTGATTAATTCTATATAGTTTTTCTGTTTTCTTGGCTTTTTTTTTCATAATACGTGCTGTTGCAAATCATATTCAAAATGGTCATACCGACGTTGTTTAGGTAAATAGGATCAGTTCACTTTAAAAGTAACAAAATTGACGGGTGGGATAGGTGGGATGGGTGGGTCAGAATGGGTATAAAATGTGTCTGGGTCGAGACATGCAGGGCTAGCCTTACCCTAAACACCTGAAGTTAAATATTCCTAGCTTTCAAGGTACTTGGTTATTCACTTATGATATTAGGTATATAAGTTGCTAAAGCCACTTTGAAAACACACGTTTTAGTATATGGTTAAGTACGACCAACAATGTTTCTGATATGTCCAATTGTTATCAAAAGCCTCCAGGAATGCTAATTTGATTTTTTTACAAATGGTCTAATCAGGTTGTGTTACATAAGAGTAGATCGATTATTACAAATGGCCTAATCAGTTTGGGTTAAGTACGACCATGAAAACCTATATCGATTATTACATATGTGCTACCATACCTTTTTGTCCATAATAATACTTTAACCTGCTAAAAATGTTCAGAATGAGGTGTTTTAGGTAGTCACAAAGTTAACTTTAACCTGTTAGAGTGAGGTGTTTTAGGCGCAGACTTAATATTATATCAGGTTGTTATGGACTTAAGACATGTTAGGATCAGGCCAACAGATTACAGAAAATTCACGAATAAGGGTGTGTTTGAATTTAGGCTATACATATGGAATATTATAAAGCTATGGGTGGATCAGATTAATCATATATTTGTGTTTTGATAGTAGTTAAGATCCATGAAACTTGAGTTAGTAAACATGAGTATTTGGGGTAAGGATAAAATTCATATTATATAGGGCTGTCAAGATATTAAGATTGTGATCGTGGATCAGGTCAATTTTCACATAGAGTTGAGGAGTATTTGAATAAAACCAACTGTAGGAATGAGGATCGGGGCTTGTTTGGAATAGGAAAAAAGGTTTTTATAGGGGTCACATGCAAATGAATGGGTGTTAGTGTACTTTTGGATCACGGTGTCACTTCGAGAAACCAAGAATGTTTGGAAAGAACGATAGGTAGTTAAGTAAAAGATTTTTCCAAAAAAACATAGCCTCAATACCTTTAAGAAAAACACTACTAAACACAAATAACTTACTTGGCGCGCTCATTATCAGATGGGCATTACATTGGTAACAAACTCCGTTTTCATCCTCAAATTGCTCTTTATTACTTCCACGTCATCTAAATTATTATAAAATTAAGATTTCTGCAGAAGAGCACTCAATATATTGTGCCCGGGGGCAAACGTCACTTCAGTTTGAGTAATCATTTAGAAAGCTACAATAGGGGTTCGACAGCAGCGTGATCGTTTTTTATAATGTGCTATTTGATTTTCTGGTATATAATGCAATGACTACACGTTCAAATAGTAGTATCGGTTATTTTGCTTCACTTTTAATATTTACGCGTCTGACTGATGATGACGATAATAACAGCTATGAAAAATATATAATCATAGAATTTTAAGAGATATAAAAGATTATTCATTATTTATTAAAATAAGTTTAAATTCACAACATGTCTAAAAGAATTGGTGCGTTATATGATATCGAAAGTAACTTTTAAACTTGATGTCTGTTAGATCTCTTCGAGAGGACTCGTGTCTGTAGTCATACTTTTAAACGCGAGGTGCACCGCGGTGTTTCTCAATTGTCCAGTTGGCTCTGTTTTTGTTTTTTTTTGAGTATGTTTTTTCTGTTAAAACAAGGGGTGATCACGTTATTGTTTCCTTTCTTGTTTCATATTAATAATGGACAGTTTGCATGTATGTCTATTCATTACCATAAGTGTGGTGGTATGACTCGTCTTATGGTGAAAGGCATTTAACGTTAAGTTCCGTTCGTTGATTGCACTTTTCACCTATATATGTTTTACGATTGGAATGATGTGTATTTTTGTGGGGACTCATATATGGCTGTGCGCGTTGTTGAAATACAAGCATTAAATACAGTTTTAGTTCATGGTTTCTGGAAGTGCTTTAATTTCACTGTTGCGTCAAAGTTTCTGTTAAAAGTGAATTTTTTTACTTCGTCTTTTTTGTGCATCTGATAGTCATGAACAAATAGTTTAAACTATATGGTGTTCTTGTGGGATGATGAGATAAAGTTAAGGCAATGTGCGCTCAAAATAAGATGCCATATTGCTGTAAACGCTTTCTGATCTACTTTAGGTTCGAAAGCTTGAGGTGTGTTAATATGCATTAGCATTCAAGCTTGGAATGATAATTATCGAAGTAGTCTTAGATCGAGGTGAGAACTATGCTCTGACTATCAAGTGGAAATGAAGATCGCTTTCGAATTGGAGGGAAAAGAGTTAAATGACTTGCCTTTTTAATTCGGTTTAGGATCTATGATGCTTATAATATCTCACATGTTTTTTTTAGAGTACCATATGAGTGTTCTTCGCAGGTTGAGAATCATTCGTAGTCATTTTTTTTAATGGTCATGATCCTATTGCAAATCGGAGAACGTCTTGGGTTAAATGGAAATAATCGTTGTGTTGGCTTCAAAGAAGAAAAGCGTGGCCTTGGTGTTCAAGTTATGTTATTGCATGAATAGACGGTTTTATGTTCAAATGAGGTGTGGGAGGTTCTCTTTACTCAAATACATCTTTTATGGTCGGTAGGTTTATCAAGGGCGATCACAAAGGTAGATGTAAGATGGGATAAGATTAGTTGGGGGAAGCACCAGTGAAGTCTGATTTCCCGTCGTATTGGATGGAATAGTGATGAAATCAATGTTTGAAAGACTAAGGTATTAATCTTCTAAACTGTATGCAATTGAAATGGGAAACGGGATTTTTTTTTTTATTTAAGAATGCTTTTTATGGGAAGACATTTGGATTGGTATTATCGTTCTTCAAGATCTATATCCTAGTATCGATGCTCTAGAGACATGTAAGTTTGTGAGGTGGTCAAACGTTGAATCATATCCAGTTTGGACTTTTCTTTTCGTCGAAAACGCCTATGGTTTGTAGTTCGAACAGGAGCAAGTAGCAGCTTGAATTGGTTCAGTCCAAGGACATAACCCTTGTTCCTGTGTCAGATCGTTCGGAATATGGTCCATTCGGAGAACTCGGGTGTTATTTTTTTTTCTGTTATGCTTCTGTTAGAAAGATGCTAGATGATTAAAAAGTGTTGTTCGGACGTTTACACCTACAAAGACACGGGTCGGATAAAACTGTGTCCCTTTTATTACGGTGCGAAATTTCTTGCGTGGAAAGTTAAAGCAAGATTGATTCATTACCGACGCGTTTTCAACATTTCTCGTCTAGAGGTATGATATAGAATACTTCATTTAGTGTTCTATTTTGTGACAATGTGGTGGGAGTCGTCTAGCTCAATTCTATATTTTTCAAGTGTATATGGTTAGAGCTTATTATCGAACTGAAACACTGATGGTGGGATATTACTTACATAGAGACCCGACTCAATAGTGAAGATTGTGTTAAACTTGGCTGTGAATCTTGCTTATCTTCTATTATAAGCAGGCTCTCGAAGGTGTTTTACGTAATGTGGTGGCATAGGTTTGGCTGAATATGGATACAAAGTATATCTTTGTAGCGGTTTTGTCTCCAACGGCGATGATTTTTTTGAGGTTATTGTGTCTTCGGTCTTTTTATTGGTGTTGTAAATAGATGTAAAGCTTACGTTTAGTTGAACACGATTGACTTAAATATCTCGCTTATCGCATTGGTAGCTTTGATAGTTTCTAAGCTCTCTTGCTTAGTGGTTTTTTTAACAATATATTGCTGTTCAAAAAAAAGTAACTTTAACTTATGTCAAAACTTTATACGTACACGGTTATTAGAACTACTTTAATGTCTAAAGAATTTAGAGTAAATAGGCACCCAAGTATTGGACGTACTTAAAAAAAAGATAAGAGTAAATAGGCACCTAAGTATTGGACGTACTTAAAAACAGATAAGCTTTGAAGTTGAAACGTCAAAGCATTCGAAAAAGAGAGAAACATTGAATTGGTTGGTTGGTTAGTAGTATAAACAATCATAGTTGCTCGCGCGTTGCTGCGGGACGGTGTTTCTTTTATTACAGATGTGTGTGTTTTTTTTAAAATTTGTATTGTAAAATTTCAAAGTTTTATAAGTGTGATTTGCATGTGCTAATTTTTAAAAAATTATGTGGTTAAAGGTTGTTTTTTTGGATATTTAAGTTTTTTTTAATATAATTTATAAGATTTGAGTAAATATGTGTTAACCATGATTGCTCGCGCGTTGATGCGGGCCATTAAATTTTTTATTTTTTATTTGGTTTTTTTGTATTTTGTGCGGCTTTATTTTTCCGGTCTCATGTTTAATATTATTTTTTTATATGGGTTTATGTGTTGGGCGTCATGTCGTGGGTATTTTTTTATCTGAATAAGTCAATACTTTTGTAATTTTTTTTTCTTATTTTGTGCCGAGATTTTTTTTTTTTATTATTTTTGTGCAATAGTTACTTTTTTTTATATAGGCTTATGTGTTTGGTCTCATGTCGCGGATATTTTTTGATCTGAATAAATAAATACTTTTGTAATTTTGTTTCCTATTTTGTGGCGAGCAAATTTTTTTTTAAGTTGTCTCGTTAAAGAAAAAGAAAAACCAAAAAAAAAGTGTCAAATGGGCCGGCCCAAAGTAGGAGCCCAATGGGCCAGTTACTGTAGCATCACTGTAGCAACTATGTCAAAACGACATAGTTTTATTCCACACATAATATATGTATATAATAAAAGCATGATTGCTCACGCGTTACTGCGAGGCGTTATTTATTATTATTATTTTTTTTATATGGGCTTATGTGTTGGGCCTCATGTCGCGGGTATTTTTTGATATAAATAAATCAATACTTTTGTAATTTTTTTTCCTATTTTGTGTCGAGCATTTTTTTTATATTGCCTACTAAAAAAGAAAAAAATAAATAAAATAAACCTCCTAAATGGGCTGGCCCAAACAGGGAGCCCAATGAAAAACACTGTAGCAAGCGACGTAATACTACATCGTTTTATCCCAATCATGGTATATAGATATAATTTATCTGTATTTTCTTATTCCATTGGATAAAGTCATAAGTCATATAAGTCTTTTTTTACGAATAGAATCTCTATTAAATTCACCTCAAAATGTAAAAAGTCCTTTTAAATATGTTCTATATACTACTCCCTCCGTCTCATTTTTATTGTCCATGTTTCCTTTTTGGGATGTCCCAATTTAATTGTCCACTACTAAAAATAGATAGGGAAGTTTGGTCAAGTTTACTATATTACCCTTATTTGAAATTATTATTACAAACTTTAAAGAAGATTTAAATTAATTAGCTAAGGGTAAAACTGTCTTTCTGTCGAAAAGTAAGAAAGAGAAAGCAATAATAAATGCACTTTTTTTTAAACTGTGTATTTTTTGTCGGGGGACAATAATTTTGGGACGGAGGGAGTACGTATTAGTGAAAGGTACTGCTCAAATTGTTGCTTTAACAACTGTATATTGTTCAAGTCTTAAAAGATAAAAGACTCTTGCTCCCATGAAAAAACTTATAAAAGACTTCGGACGTGAACTTATGGGTGTCAGTAGGGTTGGGTTGACCCGACCTGAACCCGAACCCGATAACCCGATAGTGTTATCGGGTCGGGTTCGGGTTAAATAATTATTGTTATCGGGTCATCTGGTCAACCCGATAAGACCCGAAAATCAATTCTTTTGTTTTTTAGGCAGTAATTTTTAAAAGCCCGATACATTAAATCAGTCTTTTTTTTATTCTTTTAAGTAGCATCTATTACGGAGTGCATTTGTGGTTTTTCTTTTCATCACATAATTCCGTATTGCATACATCAGTGTTGCTGCAATGCATTATATGACGCCAATGCATATTTATATGCTCAATACTTTCCAAATTACAATTTACCTGCTTCATGTATCGATCTTTTTTTTGGGTTCTGTGTTTCTGCGTGCGTGTTTGCTTGCTTTTTCTGCTTTCATTCCAGTGACTCTTATTTAAGGGGAAAATGTCTATATGAAAATACAGTACATAGTTTATACTTTATTGTCACTCTTATTTAAGGGGAAAATGTCTATATGAAATACAGTACATAGTTTATACTTTATTGTCCTATTCTTATACGTATTACTTTACAATATAAGCATGATAGTTTATACAGTACATAGTTTATATCTTGTGTAAGAATATGGCATCATATACTGTATCAAGTTGCAACCTTAGACTAAACAATCAAGTTGCAATTTAACGAAAAAAAACAAACAAAAAGCTCATTCGTAATGTCACCCGATAACCCGAATCACCCGACCCGACATAACCCGACCCGAATATCACCCGAACCCGATAACCCGATTCCTTATCGGGTCGGGTTGCGGGTGAGTTTTTGAAAATCAAAACCCGACTCAACCCGACCCGATAAGACCCGATAACACCCCTACGTGAACTATTAGAAATGTTAAAATTTTTGTTTTGTTCCGTTACGTTTGGTCATAGATATGGTCATATGGAAGCTAATGAGGTCAAAAATCACTTATAGCAACAGTGAATGAGCTTACCGTCGATCTATCAGAGATTAACTAGACAAATATTCGAACTTGAGTAGACTATCACGAGGAGCTTGAGTATTACAATAACATGCTCTTAAATCAAGTTTGATGAGTGTTTTCTCATGTATGTCTGTATATTGATTTACCCTTAATGTAGATGTATGTTTACATAATTATCAAATCAAGTCTGGTCAGTCTAGTATATGTGATATTTCAATATATACAATACCCATTTTTAGATTTTAACGAGGAAGTATTTCGCGTGCGACACAAGAGGAAAAATTAATGTAAACGCTTAATTATCTAAAGACTAAATGAACTAATACTTGCAATTCATTTTTGGGTTAATGGCATATAATAGCAACGTACTTTCCCATTTGAGCCATTATCAGATATGAACTCCAAAAAGTCTCACAATACCCATCGAACTTTATATGAACTGATCTGATATCAGCAACTTGACCATTTTTTCTTACAAAATTCACGTCATGTGACACATGTACATGTCATGTCACTTCTTTTAGAGCGTTAGGTTCCATGTCAGCCCCTAATACACACCGTTAGGTTGTCTTCCCTAATAAAAACACATATAACCCTAACACTAACGCATACAACCTAACGGTGTGTATTAGGGGCTGACATGGAACCTAACGCTCTAAAAGAAGGGATATGACATGTACATGTGTCTCATGACGTGAATTTTGTAAGAAAAATTGGTCAAGTTGCTAATATTGGATCAGTTCATATAAAGTTCGATGGGTATTGTGAGACTTTTTGGAGTTCATATCTGATAATGGGTCAAATGAGAAAGTACGTTGCTATTATATGCCATTAACCCTTCATTTTTTAAGCAAATTAAAAAACCCACTTTGTTAGAAATCCTTTAACTAATATGAACTTAACCATTTGAACCCTTACATATGTGTAAATGACATATTATACCGTAACTACCAAATAGAAGTAACTTGATGGAAGTAACAACCATAACAATATAATCGTCTAGCGCATTGAATATCAGTATAAAAGTCGGTTGAATTAATGCTGCTATTGTTTAATACATATGAAACTGCATGACCAAACAATGAGTTGAAATATATTTGGGCGGGAGGAGGAAACGACGTCGTTTCGTACGAAAAATGAGAATACTTATAATAATTAATGCGTCATGCTATGTTTCTTTTACTTCCAAGTATTATGAATAGTGGCAGGAGAAATGATACATCCACAAAAAAGTTTACAAAAAATTATCCACACAATGATATGGCATGTGAGTTGGGCCAATCATGTTGTATGATTTTTCTCTTTCATCATTCTCATCACCTATATTTACATGACAAGTGTATGTGTGGATTTTCTTTTGTATATCTTTTGTGGATGTAGCATTACTCTAGTAGCAGGGTATCCGTGCAATACGGCGGCGGGTATCATATGACTATATTTTGTGGTGAACAAATGTTATTAGGTTAAATGTTTTTCTAACAATAACTGTACACATAAATAATAATTAAAATAAAAATATCTGACATAACCATCATCTGAATATCTGACACAACAATCATCTGAATATGCGAATCTAACTGGTGTGGTTATTTAGTGGTTTCAATCGGTTGTGTTTAGGTGTTTTGATGATGTTTAAGTGGTTGGGTGGTGTTGCTAAAATCGAATCTTGATAACACCGGTGCTAAATCATTTGATGTTTTGTTTGAGTTTATAAATTTGTCCTGTTTTGAGTAGATGGTTTCGTTGGTAAACTGTTGTCCTTTTTCTGGTGCTTTTTTTTTGAGAGTGTGTGAAAGCATATTTCTAAAAAGAGTGAAGATGTTTTTTTTTAGTTTTGAGAGAGTGGTGTAATTGAGCTTATATATGAATATTAAAGGGATGTTACAAGTTTATAGAATTGAA
>BQNB010207435.1:0-10477 GCA_026074375.1 Tanacetum coccineum | reverse complement strand
TTTAAATATTCGGACTTGATCCCAGATTTTGATATTATGTTTTTGTTCCTCATATAGGGAACTTTGGGGGATCTTAGTCTGGCCCCTTATCTTTTATAGATAATAATTGCGCTTCATCAAGCGGAGGCTCAAGCGTGGCCTTAATGTTTTGACAAGTTGTCAATTATTTGAACGGAGGGTTGCGACCCACTCTGTTATGACTCCAAGACTTCAAAAGAATCATTAGGGGAAGTTAACGTGAATTTTTTGGATGTCCATTATTCATAGGGCTCATGTGTGGCCTTACGACATCCTTTTGAACGTTAAACTTAATGATAAATGATTGTAAGGCTCAAGTGTGGCCTTACGATATATTTTGTTGTAGATAACAATACCAAAGATTTGGAATAACTCCGTTTCATTGATAGTGTAGAAAGATTTACATCATCTCATGTATGAACACTTAGTTTGCTACACTTTTTGATAGAAAAAGTAGTCAAAATAATGACTTTGAAATGAAATTTAAAGAGAAAGCTCAGAAAGGTAAGTTTTACATGTAAAACTTACGGAGACTTGTTCCCTTTGCCGTTTGATTTAGTGAGTGATCGCATGCATCAGTGATTTTGTAAAGCTCTCATTTGTATACTTCACTAATTATGTGAGGCCCCTGCCTTGTCTGCGGGCTTTCTGTGTCATTTATCAAGTGTAGAACGAAGTCTCCTAACTTATGAGTTGAGCGGTTACTCCTCACGTCATGATACCTGCATAGCTTGTTTTGGTAACAGGCTTCTTCGATCGAGGCCACTTCTTTGCTTTCTTTTCTTTTAGCATTCTCCTTGAGCTCCTGTTATCTTTAGGAACAAAGCTTTCGGTTATTGGGATTATAGCCTCAGAACCGTAAGTCAAGCTAAATGGTGTCTCCTTTTGACTATTTCTCGGGAGGGTTCTATATACCCATAGTACTCGAGCTAAATCATCCACCCATCCTTGTTGACTTTGAGTTAACTGCTTCTCGATGTGATTCATTATTTCTGTGTGTTTTGTGGTGGGGGAGAAGGATTGTGTGATTTTTAATCCTTTGCAAAGGTCTGCGAATATGCCTTCCTTGAAATGCTTTTCTTCCTTCGATTTGATTGTTCGTGGGACCCTAAATCTGCATATTATGTATTCCCATGCAAACTTTTCAACCTGCCTCACGTTTATAGTGGTTAGTGGCTTTGCTTCTACCCATTTCGTAGAGTGCTCTACTCCTATTGCCAGAAACTTTAAACCTTCTGTGGCCGTTGGTAGGGGTCTAGGAATGCTGATCCCCAAAAAAAGGTTGGAATGGCCCATTACGCTTCGTGCTGACTATTTGCATTCGTTCTACGTGCTTTCTTGGCCATAGATTATTCCTTGCATTTTGCATAGTTTTGTATTACATTCGCATCATCTCTATGCATCGATGGCCAATAGCACCCCTGCTTTGTAATTTTTACTACCATTGAGCGGGGTTCTGCATTAAACCACATGAACCTTCATGTATCTCCTTTATGATGTTGTTGACTTGCTGATGGGCTATACAGCAAAGCCATGGTGTAAAGAAGGATTTCTTGTACAAACTTTCTTTAATCAGCTTGTATTGTGGTGCATTGATTATGATTTTCTTGGATTCCCTTGGGTCCTTCGGTAATAACCCACTCAGTAAGTATTCATGGATGGGAGTCATCCAACTTTCTCCTTCTTTGGTGTCGACCTGTAGGACCTCCTTGTTGTCTATTGACCTCTTTGCCAGGACCTCGACAAGCACCTCTTTGGTAAGGTGTTCGAAAGTCATCGAAACCAATTTTCTTAGTGTATCGGCTTTTTTATTTTGATTTCTTTAAATGTGCTCAATCGTATAACTATCGAAACTTCTTATAACCTCTTTTGTCTTTTTCATGTACTCATTGATTGTTGGCTGCCTGGCTTCGTAAGCTCCCTTTATTTGGTTTTCCATCAGTTGGGAGTCTGCGAAGATCGCCAAACTTTCGATTTCCATCTCCTTTGCTATTTGTAACCCTGCTAATAGTGCCTCATACTCTGCTTCATTGTTTCGAATTCAAAACCTAAAGCATAAGTGTACTCCTTTCCTTCGGGGTTGATTAGCATTAGCCCTGCTCCCGAGCCATCGGAGCTCGAGGCCCCATCGGTGTAGAGTTTCCATGCCTTGCTTAGCTTTGTACCCTCTAACTTGGTTTCCGTGGTCCCTGCTACTTTCTTTTTGTCTTCTTTGAAGGGCAATTCTACCAAGAAGTCCTTCGGTACTTCTTTCTTGGTGTTATTTCTCTCTCAAAATTCAATATCATGTTCTCCTAATTTGATTGCCCAATTGGTTACTCGCCCCGATTTCTCAAAGTTTAAGAGCGTTTGTTTGATGGGCGCGTTGGTTAGGACTGTTATCGTGTGTGTCTGGAAGTACCTTCGTAACCTTCTTATTGTGTGAACAAACATTTCCAATGTTGGGTAGTTAAGTTTTGCCCCTTGTAAAACCCTGCTTACGAAGTAGATGAGGAGTTATCTTTCATCTCTTTTCGCAAATAGGGTTGCGCCTATGCTTTCTGTCGAAGCTGTGAGGTACATAGTTAGGGCTTCTTCTTTCATTGGGGCGGTGAGTGTTGGCAAGATTTCCATGAACATCTTCATCTTTTGGAGGGCTTCTTCAGCCTCTTGCGTCCATTGTGTATGTCCTTGAGTGTTTTTGGTTGTTCGAGGTCGGTCACCGCTTTTACTTTTGAGGGGTTACCTTTTATACCTTGCTTGGTAATATGGTGCCCTAAGAATGGGCCTTCTTCTACACCAAAGGAACACTTCTTCGGGTTAAGCTTCATGTTGATTGACCGAAACTTTTCGAAGGTTTCCGGTATATCTTTTAACATATCTTCTTTGGAGATGCTTTTCATAACCATGTCATCAACGTAAGCTTCGAGGTTTCTTCTGATTTGGTCACTGAAAACCTTGTGTACCAGTCTTTGATACGTGGCTTCGGCATTTTTTTAGATCGAAAGGCATTTTTCGATAGCAGAATATTCCT
Organism: Tanacetum coccineum; assembly: GCA_026074375.1. NCBI lineage: Eukaryota > Viridiplantae > Streptophyta > Magnoliopsida > Asterales > Asteraceae > Tanacetum > Tanacetum coccineum. The sequence continues at coordinate 7,446 of BQNB010207435.1, read as the reverse complement.
TCTCCCGCAAAGAAATTTGTCTTGTCTTCATCTTCTTCTGCCATCTGGATCTGATGGTAACCTTTATATGCATCTAGAAATCACTTTAGTCAAAACCCCGAGAGGGATTCTACATTCCAATCGATTTCGGGTAGAGGCTAGCAGTCTTTGGGGCAAGCTTTGTTTATGTCTGTAAAATCGACACACATCCTTCACCCTCCGTCACTCTTCTTTACCATGACTAGATAGGCTACCCACATCTGGTTTTTGACCCTTCGTAATATTCTTGCCTTCATGAGTTCCTCCACTTCTTTACAGGTTGCCATGCTGCGATCAGGACCCAAGTTACACCTCTTTTGCTTGATTGGTTTGATGTGACTATATTTATTCAGCTTGTGTTCTGTATTGAAAGGCTTGCCCCCAACTATTATGGTTCTAGGTATTCATGTCATGTCAGAATGGGTCCACACGAAGACATCTGTGTTGGACTTTAAGAGGTTTCGTAGCTTTTCTTTGAAGTTTTCTGGTAGTTGTTTTCGGATGATAATCGTTTGCTCTAGGTGTTTGTCATTGATAATCACCCTTTCCTTGGCATTTGTGCAGCTTAGAATCCCTTGTAAGTCTACTGGAGAAGCTTCCTTGATCTTTTTCAGTACTTCTCTTACTTTGTTGGACTCGTACATTGAGAACACGGTGCTAATTCCTTGGGCAGTGCGGAAAATTATGGCCCCATGAATTGCGGAGACTACAATTCCTATTTTTTGCATTGCTGTTCTTCCGAGCAATAGATTGTGTGGGGAATTGAACCTTACGATAACAAAATTAAGGGTCTCTGTCCTGGAAAAAGGAGCGTCACCTATCGTGATTTCCAAAAGGACTTCTCTGATGGGCAAAGAGTGTTCTCTTGAAAATCCGACTAGTGGAACCTTTGAGTCTACTTTGGACGCTTTGATGGAAGGCTTCAGTTTTAGGAAGCAATGTTCGTAGATAACTTCGCATGAGCTTCCGATGTCCATGTATACTCGATTGACCTGCCTTCCAAAGATCTTAGCTATTATTGTTACTGGTGCCGAGGAATTGTGGTTCCTTGTAACAAGAGGGAATGTTATTTCCCTGCATTCGGAGGTCGGCCCCTCTAAAGTGTTACTTCTTGCGCAAGGTTCTCCTTGACTTATCATGAGGATAGGGGCTTCCACTGTGTTGGAAACACGAAAAGTGTCGGTCACGTCCAAAGTTGTAACAAGTCTTAGCTCGTAGTTAGTATTTTTATTCCCTTTACAAGGTGGGAAAGTTGCCCCAATTTTACAGATTCTTCAATCTGGTTTCTTAGCTGACGGCAATCATTGGTGTCGTGCCCATGATCTTCCTGGAAATGGCAGTACTTGGTCATGTCTCAAGATCGTCTGTTTCTGAACATTCGGGGAGGTTGCTCGAAAGTTTTTACTACCTTTTTTCGTGGGATAGAATAGAATTTCTCCTTAGACTTGTGGACAGGTTTGAGAGTAACACCGTGATTAGGTCTCGATAAGGGGATGTCCTATCCTGTTCTCTGTCCTTTGTTGTTGTTCCCAAGGGTATTTCTTTAGAACCTTTTCAAACTTTCCCTTTGCTCATTCTCGTGTTACATTAGTTGCTACATTCTCTCGACTTTGATCCATGTATAAGTATTCTCCATCATACCTTTGTAATGTGAAGCGAAGGTCCGTACGTACAGTGCCATTGTCCTTCTTCCCTTCTCCCCGTTGGGTGTCGGGGGCCTTCGTTCTTTCCTTTTTTATTCCCTTTACAAGGTGGGAAAGTTGCCCCAATTTTACAGATTCTTCAATCTGGTTTCTTAGCTGACGGCAATCATTGGTGTCGTGCCCATGATCTTCATGGAAATGGCAGTACTTGGTAATGTCTCAAGATCGTCTGTTTCTGAACATTCAGGGAGGTTGCTCGAAAGTTTTTACTACCTTTTCCGTGGCTAGAATTTCTCTTAGACTTTTGAACAGGTTAGAGAGTAACCCGTGATTAGGTCCTCGATAAGGGGAGAACCCATTTTTGCATGCGAATAGCCCCTTCAAAAAGGTGTAAGTAGTTATCAGGATCTCCCTTTCCATCGTAAGAGCCGATATGGGAAGGCATTTTTAATCCGTCCGGGAGAGGGTAATCCTCAATCTAGCGGACGAAGGGATTCACAAAACCTGTCGGGTCTGTAAAGAGGCCCGTAGGGTTTTGGTATGCAGGTACATTTAGCTGAGCGCACATGGATTGTGCATAGAAGGGATAGCTATTCGAGGGGGGTGTTTGTGGAGTATACAAACCCATTGTTCGGAGGCATATTGCTATTCGTAAAGGTCTGGGGTATATACCCTCCTTGTGGGTGATGGGCGTAGGTTCCCCCAAAAGAGGGGTTACCATTCTGAGCCTAGGGAGGGTAATTCGGAGCTTGCCCATGGACGATACCCGTAAATGGTTGGGAGTAAGAGTTAACATAAGTAGGTATGAATCCATTGGATGGATGCAAACTACTAGGTATGAAAGATTGAGCATGATGTGAGAGGTGCGTATTGTTAGGGGGAAGATTTCCTCCTATGTTAGTCGAAGGCTGGTGGCCTCTGTATACGAAGGTCAAAGAAGATTGTAGAGCTTGACCATTCTCACTTCTTCCTAGATGTGCTGCCAAAAGCGGAGGAAGATTCATTCCCCTGCTTCCATTCTCCCTTTCTCTAAGCTCTGAAGGCCTGCTGCCTTCGACATTCCTTTCTATCCTGCCCCCTTCCCTGCTCGTGGCTTCTTCGAACCCTACCACCCTTTCTCTTTGCCTACGAACCCTTGGGGACCTCGTGCAGAGAGGTAGAGTGGTTTCTCTGTTTTTCTCAGGTCTTGGTTCCATCTCTCGTTCTTCGTCATACTCCTCACTGAAGTATCCCAGTTCAGTACGGAGGTCTTCATTACGTATCTGCTTCTGCCGTTCCCTCAAGAGGGATTTGAGGATTTCATAGTTGGCTTCTATGACAGCAGGTTTAATCATTGGAATAGGATTGGCTAAGGTGGAAGCGCGATAGGCAAGTGGCGTGTTTTCAGGAGTCGTGGCGGCAAATATGGAGGTAGTTATGAGTGGTAGTTCACTGGTGCTAACATTTTGTATGGGAATTGGCATCGAGAAACCCGGTGGTGGTGTGATTTCTCTTCCATTTGTCATGCCGAAAAAGTAGGTAAAATGGTTTGGAGGTTATTTGACTTAGTTTAGACGGGACTAATCATCACGGGTCCCACAGATGGCGCCACTAATTGTGCAAATATGGGCACGATCAGGCTTCGATAGGGATCGAAGAGTTCTTGAGGTGATTGTTGAATTGCTAAGTCTCTAAGTAACATGTGACAACACAAATGAAAACACTACGTTTAGTAAAGCGCAGGGGGGTGTCCCTGCGAATCACCTCCGGCATGAGAATAAGTATGTGCTTTTTGAGGGTAATAAGCATATGTAAAGTAGATAAGTGTGTATGAGAGTCTGAGCCATACCTGGAGACTTTGCCATCTATTTATAGGTGTGAAAATAGGATGGGACGAGGCCTAGCACAAATACCGGTAACGTGGAGGCGTCCCATGATTTAAGGGGTGACTCCAGAAACTGTGTACCACGATCTCTACCTTGGCGGGAAAGCTTTGGTAGAGAGGGAGAACGTGGGTTTTGACTTACCAGACCTTTGCCCTAGTTTTTTCAAAGACCTCCCACGAAGGGCGTAGGTCTTCGCGTGGCGGATTCCCATACTGGTAACCATCGCGAAGATGATTTTACGCGACTAGAAACTATTCGAAGGTTCTCAAGCATAATCAACAAAATACCTAGTCACAGATAATTTTGTAACCTTAAACTTAGCTAAATCAGAGTCTACAAATACATTCAGACTTAAATCACTACTTTTATTTAAAAATATACCTTTCCCAATGCATCTTTCAAGTACTTTATTACTCTAAATGCCAACTTCAAGTGAGACTGAAGTGCATAACACATATATTAACTAAGAGCATGTATTGCATATATTGTCTAAGAACTTGTACTACATAGCTTAACACCAAATAACATCTCATTAAGTTTGACACAAATTCTTAAAAAGGTATTTTCCTATGATATTCTCGAACAAGCAAAGCATACATAGTGCTTAAGAAGGAAACCTTGAGGATTGATGAATCTCTTAATGCAACCTTTGATGAGATTCTACCCGAACATAAATCATCATCCTTGGTGTATGATGACATGGTAGAAGAACAAGTCGTTCAAAACCATGATAGAACTCCCTCATTCAATTAGGACAAGAAAAACAAGAACAAGCGACGAGAGTTTCCCCGAGGACAGGGTGTCCTCTGCGAAACACGCTAAATGACTTAAAAAGTCACTAATAGTCATTGAACAAGGCCATTCGGGGTTGAAATTTGACCAAAAGTTTCCCTGAGGATATGTCCTCGGGAAAAAAATGGTCATCTTTGACTTTTCCCCTGCCTCATCATTGTATCGAATATTTTAGCGGTAAGTTTTCCCGCCAATGTTTTCCTAAGGACATGTCATCAGCAAAATGTTTGGCCAAAAGTTTAACCGTGCTTAGCGTTTGATTAGCCGTAATTACACTGGTGGTGACGTGTCATTTATCTTTTCCGATGACATTTCCTCGGTGAAAAGATTAACCAAAATGTTGACCTTGTTTAGTCGTTTGATTAGCTATAATTATATCATGTTGGTGTTAAACCATAGAGTCATGACAAGATAAAATAACCAAAATAACTGCAATATCGTCAAACCGAACGGTGTTAAACCATAAAGTCAGGCCACTTGTCATTTTTGAAAATTTTAGTTGGTTCGGAAGGTTTCGAAACTGCTATTAAGTTTTGTTATGCTGTCAAAATCGATCTAAATTCGTATAATGTTGTTGAACTACGTTCGCTACACGGTCTTAAACTAACAAAGAAGTAAAACATGCGAATTACATTACAGATCGATGAACGTTCAACATTAACGCATACAGTTTACATTACAAATCGATAAAAGTTTAAACATTAAAACATATGAATTACATTTAAAATGCTAAATTGCTTTGGCTAAATGAAAAACTACTCCAAACCAAATTTTCCCATGTCATTATATAACTCGTGAAGTAGTGTAGTTGAATTAAGTGTGTGATTCTCGGGATGCATTTCCATTTCAAGTGTTGCCTTGAGTACTTTTATCTTTCCAGTCAAGAACATGCAGTTTGAGCACTTTGCCTTTCTAGAAGGTCACAGAGATTAACTTGGAGGTGTTGAAGGTCATGGAGAATACCTTGGAGGCGTTGAAGCTCCAAGAGAACTAGCTAGTAGATGGAGTCGTTCCTCCTTCCATAAAAAAATTTACATCCATAATTATTTTCCCGACGCTGCTAAAGTGTAAAGAAAATTATTTTTAACAACTAACGAAATTATTTATATATTACACAAACAAAAAACATGTAATTGTTCACCTTTGTAAAGGACATGCATAATATAGTTTACCACGTGTGTGAGGTTGATGTGATTCTCGCAGAACTACATTTCCTCGTTCACAAGGACACGCAAATGCTTAATGTGGCACCATCTTTATAATAACAGTGTGTATGTTGGTGGTTGTGATGTGATGATCAAAGTTTGTAATGTATTGGTAGTTGTGAGGATAAGAGTTAACTAAATCTGCTTCTATGATAAAAAAGAGCTTTTGGCGGGAACCTTCGGTGCCAAATTTGTGAGGATAAGAGTTAACCAGGTTCTGGTGTCCATAAAGCGACGAGAACTTTAGGCGCTAAATTCGTTTAACATCTATTGTATAACGATACCATTTTGACTCATCCGTTTAACATCTCATGTATAACAATACCATCTTGACTCATCCGTTTAACATGTCTTGTATGACGATACCATCTTAACTTATTTGTTTAACATCTGATGTATAATGATATCACCCCGACTCATCCATTTAACATCTCATTTATGACGATACCATCTTGACTCATCCATTTAACATGTCTTGTATAATGACATCACTTCGACTCATCCGTTTAACATCTCATGTATAACGATATCACCTCGACTCATCAGTTTAACATCTTATGTATAACGATACCTTCTTGACTCATCTGTTTAACATGTCTTGTATAACAATATCACCTCGACTCATCCGTGTAAGATCTCATGTATAACGATGTCACCTCAAATCATCTGTTTAACATCTCATGTATAACGATATCATCTCAACTCATCTGTTTAACATCTCATGTATAACAATATCAGTTCGACTCATCCGTTTAACATCTCATGTATAACGATATCACCTTGACTCATCCGTGTAAAATCTCATGTATAACGATACCATGTCGACTCATCCATTTAACATCTGATGTATAACAATATCACCTCTACTCATCCGTTTAACATCTCATGTATAACGATACCATCTCGACTCATTCGTCTAACATGTCTTGTATAACGATATTACCTTGACTCATCCGTTTAACATCTCATGTATAACGATACCATCTCGACTCATCCGTTTAACATCAGATGTATAATGATATCACCTTGACTTATCCGTTTAACATCTCATATATAATGATACCATCTCAACTCATCCGTTTAACATGTCGTGTATAACGATATCACCTCGACTCATCCATTTAACAACTCATGTATATCAATACCATCTCAACTCACCCGTTTAATATCTGATGTATAATGATATCATCTTGACTCATCCGTTTAATATCTCATGTATAACGATATCATGTCGACTCATCCGTTTAACATCCGATGTGTAACAATATCACCTTGACTTATCCGTTTAACATCTCATGTATAGCGATATCATATCAACTCATTCGTTTATCATGTCTTGTATAACGATATCATCTCGACTCATCTGTTTAACATCTTATGTATAACGATACCATCTCGACTTATCCGCTTAAAATCTGATGTATAATGATAATATCACCTCAACTTACCCATTTTGAACATCTCATGTATAACGATACTATCTTGACTCATCCGTTTAACATGTCTTGTATAACGATATCACCTTGACTCATCCGTTTAACAACTAATGTATATAAATACCATCTCAACTCATCCATTTAACATCTGATGTATAACGATATCATCTCTTTAAACAGGTGAACCGGAATCTATTTTTCTGGTTAATCGTCACAGGGTACCCGTCGCCGCAATGAACGGGTACCCTATTATTTCCTTTAAAACTTAAACTCAAACTCAAACTCAAATCTAAATCTAAATCCAAATTCAAATCCAATTCCATCCGCGAAACCAACGCACTCTAATATAAGTATATAACAAACACATATATTATTTAGTGTTTAAAATTTACAAATGTGTTATGAATATTAGCTCAAGAAACATGTGTATTTATGTTTGCCACCTTTTTCTCTACTAGATCAATAATGGACCTATATATTGTCTCCT
>BQNB010207432.1:0-10477 GCA_026074375.1 Tanacetum coccineum | reverse complement strand
CCTCATCATGAACCCTATCATACTGATATGGATAATCAAAGTGTGCGTACAATGCAGGGTTATGAACAAACTCCTTTTGTTAATTTTACAGATAATGAGATAACGAGTGATAGCATTATCATTCCGTACTCTTAATATTTGTAAGAAACGCAACAGGCAGCTGTTCAAGATAATAATTTGTATGCACAACAAGATTCAAAGATTTTATCTGTGATTGAAAAAATATCAGAACAAATGATTAATCATGTAAATAATTGGGAAAAGGTTATTTAAGAAAAGAATAATGAATCCTTAACCACTGAGCTTGAGAGATATAAAGAACGAGTCAAAACTTTTGAACAACGTCTTAATATTAACTTAAGTACACGTGAAAAAGTGATTGATTCTCAAATGGATGATATGTTTAAGGAAAAGCTTTCACTTAAGCAGCAAATTGACTCACTTGAACAAAAACTTTCTAATCAAATCAAAGAAAAGGAATCTTTATTGCAAACATTTACTGTTTTAAAAAACGAATCCAAAGAAAAGGAAAGTAAATATATGGATAAAGAAATTGATTTAGAAAAGAAGATTAAGGAACTGGATAATATTGTTTACAAAGTGGGTCAATCTGCTCAAACAATGCACATGTTAACAAAGCCATAAGTTTTTTACGATGACACTCACAAACAAGCCCTTGGTTATCAAAATCCATTTTATCTTAAGAAAGCTCAGTGGATTAAGCCAACCTTGTATGATGGTAGTGTTATATCTAGTCAACATGTTGCTAGTCCTGTGATTGATGATGAAGAGACATTGATTTTGGAAGAAGTAAGTCGATCCAAAATGCTTGTAAAACAAAACAACCCAATGTCAAAAGAAAAGAAAGTTAATACAACTCCAGTTAATTATATTGAGTTAAATCGATTATCTGAAGATTTTGTTAAACGTTTTGTTCTACAACAAGAATTGTCTGATGAACAAGTTTTCTAGTTACAAACTTCACACCCTAATACTGACCAATCTGCTTCGTTACTGGTCAAAATTGAGGCTCCTAAGGAACTTCCTAAGGTAAGCCTGGTTAATACAAGCCTTAAAAAGCTTAAATACCATCTTGGCCAATTTGACACTGTGGTGAAAAAGCGGATTACACCTGATGCTATAACAAAAGGGGAATGGGGGGTTTGAACACACTAAAGCTGTTTTCTAAAAGAAATAATTCCATTTTTAAAGACCTTAAAAGACATACTCAATGTTTTTGATAAAGATCTTTTAAATGAGGTAACGGAAGTACAAACAGTTTTTAACCAGATGGAAGTTGTTGTTCAACAGTATTTTGTAGACAAACGGTGTTTTGAAATTCATAAGAATGAACTTTTTCTTGAAAATGATCGACTCTTACAAAAAATCATGTCTCAAGATGTTATGATATGTGTGATGAATTCTACTGCTGTTTTTGATGATGTGAATGTGGAATTGCAAAGTAGTCAATCTTGTGTGAAGTGTTTGGATCTTGATGCTGAGCTTTTGAAATCACAAAATGCGTATAATGATTTTTCGAAAAGTTACTCACAACTTGAAATACATTGCATTTCTCTTGAGTTAACAATGTAACTTAATCAAGAAATTTTTCAAAAGGATTCATTAAGTAATAATCAAAATGCTCTTGAAATTCTGGAATATTTTGAAAATAATGATTTGAAAGCTCAGCTACAAGCTAAAGACACTACAATTTGTAAGTGGAAGGAACATATCAAATCAATGAGAGAAAATGACAAGGAAGAGAAAGTCAAACATGAAATGAATGAAATAGAGACCATAAACATTAAATTGGAGCATAGTGTGGCCAAATTACTTTCTGAAAATGAGAGTTTGCATAAAGAAATTGAGCATTTGAAAAAGATTTACAAAGATCAATTTGACTCAATTAAAAAAGACACATGCTCTTTCTAAAGAACATTGTGACTCTTTAATTGGTCAATTGAACTCTAAATCTATAGAAAATGTGGATTTAAAAGGTCAAATTCAAGAAAAGGTTTTTGTGACAACAGCATTACAAAGTGAATTAAGAAGACTAAAAGGTAAACATGTGCTTGTTAATGCCACCACAATAACTAATGCCACCACTATTGCTCCAGGAATGTTTAAGTTAGATATAGAACCTCTTTCTCATAGACTTAAGAACAATAGGGATGCCCATGAGGATTATCTAAAAAGACTATAAAAATACTGACACCATACGTAGACTTGTAGAACGCGCTAGAAAACAGAATCCTAGTGAACCACTTTTAGACTCTGCTTACAAGTTTACAATACACATTCAGGAATTGTTAGTCTTTGTTTCTCAGACATGCCCTAGTTTTACAAAACCTAGTGAGAAATTGGTAGCTATTACACCTATAAACAAAGTAAAGAAAGTTAGGTTTTTAGAACCTCTTACATCCTCGAGCAACATTCATAAATAGGTATATTCATCCAAAACATCTGATTCTAACACACTTGTGTTGTCTTCTACAGGATTGAAGTGTTCTACTAGTACTTGCAGATCACAGCCTATAGGCAATAAAAAGAATGATATGATCTCACAAAAACCAAGTAGCAACAGGAAGAATAAAGTAGAAGCCCGACCTAGGAAAGTGAATAAAAAGAATCGTGTTAAAGAACCTATTTGTGATGTTAATGTTAAGCATACTATGTTAAATGCGAATTTTCAGTTAATTTGTGTTAAATGTAAGCAATGTATGTTTGATGCAAATCATGATGTGTGTTTCCTTAATTTTGTGAATGATGTGAATATGTGTGCTAAATCTAAATCTAAGTCAAAGAAAAGACAACAACATAATATTTGGAAACCTACGGGTAAAGTGTTCATTGAAGTAGGACATAAGTGGAAACCAACAGGAATACGTTTCTATATTGTTGGTAACTCGTGCCCTTTAACTAGGATCACTCCCACGAAAGTAGTGCATCTTACGAAAACCACTTCTAATTCAGATGAAATACAAAAACCAAAGATTAAAGTCTATAGCAGGAGACCCAAACAAGTAAAATCAGTAGGTTCGAGTAAAAAAGTTAAGATTGTAGAGTCTAAAATTGCTAACAACTCAGAACCCACTCATTTATGGGGATCCAACGCTACAGCTGTTTCATCTTCTTCTTCTCTTGTCAATGATAGGTTGTCCAGATTATTCTCTTATATCTGGACTCTGGATGTTCAAAACATATGACAGGGAATCGCTCTCAGCTCATGAACTTCGTTAGTAAATTTTTGGGAACTGTTTGATTCAGAAATGACCAAGTTGCAAAGATAATGGGGTATGGTGACTATCAGCTGGGAAACATAATTATCTCAAGGGTTTACTATATTGAGGGGATTGGACATAACTTGTTTTTAGTTAGACAATTTTGAGACGTGGATCTAGAAGTTGCTTTTTGAAAAAACACTTGCTTTATTCGAAATTTAGAAGGTGTTGATCTACTTTCTGGATCCAGAGACACAAATTTGTACACCATTTCTCTTGATGACATGCTAAAGACTTCTCTGATCTGTCTTCTATCAAAAGCATCAAAGACTAAGAGCTGGTTATGGCACCGTCGGTTATCGCATCTTAACTTCGGTACTCTTAACAAGCTAGCTAAAGATGGTCTTGCAAGAGGCATTCCAAGGCTCAGATTTTAGAAAGATCATCTGTGTTCAGCATGTGCATTAGGAAAAAGCAAGAAATCCTCTCATCAACCCAAGGTTGAAGACACTAATCAAGAGAAACTCTATATTCTATGTATGGATCTTTGTGGCCCGATGCGTGTGGAGAGCATTAACAGGAAAAAGTACATATTGGTGATTGTTGACGATTACTCTCGATTTACTTGGGTTAAATTTCTGAGATCAAAGGATGAAGCTCCTGAAACTATCATTGAATGCATAAAAAATATTCAAGTTCGTTTGAATGCGACTGTTCGTAATGTTAGAACAGATAATGGAACTGAATTTGTCAATCAGACTCTTCGTGATTTTTATGAAAATGTCAGCATTTTGAATCAAACTTCTATTGCTCGCACTCACCAATAGAACGGCGTTGTCGAAAGACGAAACCAAACTCTTGTGGAAGTTGCTCGCACAATGTTGATATTTCAATAGCTCCTCTGTTTCTATAGGCCAAAGCAATCAACACAACTTGTTATACCCAAAACCGTTCACTGATCCGTCTCCGATACAACAAAACTCCATATGAGCTAATGTACGACAAGAAACCAAATTTATCGTTTCTTCATGTCTTTGGCTCACTCTGTTATCGGACCAATGACAGTAAGGATTTGGGTAAACTAAATGCAAAAGCCGATATTGGTATTTTTGTTGGTTATGCGCCAGCAAAGAAAGCTTTCAGAATCTATAACAGTAGAACCTAGAAAATTATGGAAACTATTCATGTGACGTTCGATGAGCTAACAGCAATGGCTTCTGAATAATTCGGTTCAGGACTCGGGCTTCAATTTATGACTCCTACAACATCCAGTTCAGGACTCGTTCCAAACCCTATTCCTTAATAACCTTGTAATCCACCAAATAGAGATGATTAGGCTAGTTTGTTCCAACCCATGTTCGATGAATACTTCAATCCTCCAACTATTGTTGTCTCTCCGGTTCCAGTAGTTTCTGTACCAAGAGCTGTTGAAATAGCCTATTCACCTGTGTCTACGTCAATTGACCAAGATGCACCATCAACAAGTATCCCATTAACATAAGAACAAGAACATTCTCTAATTATTTCTCAACGTGTTGAAGAATCACCAAAAACACCACATTTTCATGATGATCCACTTCATGAATTTCTTCATGAAGACTCAACTTCTTAAGGATCTTCATCTAATATGCGACCATCCCACACTCTACTTGAACTTATTGGTAGATGGACAAAGGGTCATCCCATAGCAAATGTGATCGGAGATCCTTCTAGATCTGTCTCCATGAGAAAGCAACTCAAAACTGATGTCATGTGGTGTTACTTTGATGCCTTCTTAACTTCTGTAGAACCAAAGAACTTCAAACAAGCAATGACTAAACCATCATGGATCGATGCAATGCAAGAAGAAATTTATGAATTTAAAAGACTACAAGTTTGGGAATTGGTGCCGTATCCAGATAAAGTCATGTTGATCAAACTGAAGTGGATTTACAAGGCTAAGACAAACGAATTTGGTGGGGTACTCAAGAACAAGGCTAGATTAGTTGCTCAAGGATTCAGGTAAGAGGATGGAATCGACTTCGAGGAATCATTTGCACCGATTGCAAGAATAGAGGCCATCCGTATCTTCGTAGTAAATGCCGCCAACAAAATATGATGATCTTCCAAATGGATGTCAAAACGGCTTTCTTAAATGGCGAGCTCAAAGAAGAGGTCTAGGTTTCTCAACCAAAAGGATTTGTTGTTCAGGATAACCCATCGCATGTGTACTGATAGTGCTCAAAAGTGGCCCTTTACGGTCTTCTATTACTGTGGTAACACGAATATTAATGTTGACGATATAATATTGCATCCCAATTCTGCATTATGTAAAGATTTGCAAATTCAGATGACCACCTAAGTTCAAGATGTCGAATGAATGGGGGCAGATGTCATTCTTTTTAGGATTACAAATCTCTCAAAGTCCTAGAGGCATCTTTCTAAACCAATCAAAATATGCTTATGAAATTCTTAAAAAATATGGTTTGATAACTAGTGATTCTGTAGACACACCTATGATGGAAAAGAATAAACTGGATGAAGATCTACATGGGACACCAGTTGATGCTACACTTTACCGTGGCATGATTGGATCCCTCGTGTATCTGACATCTAGTAGACCCGACCTTATTTATTCAGTCTTCTTATGTGCCCGGTATCAGGCAAAGCCTATCGAAAAGTACTTAAATGCGGTTAAGCGGGCATCTTTTTAATACCAAATGGAACCATTAAACATTGGTCTTTAGTACCCCTAAGGATACCGTTATGTCTTTAACACATATTTTCAAACGCAGGTCACGCAGGGCTGTTAGACACTAGACGTAGTATACATCAGGAGCACTCACTTCTTAGGTGATAAACTGTTAGCATAGGGTCTTCTAAAAGCGTCACCAGACATCTAACTGCACGCGTGACAACACCCCCCATATCCGCCACCCTTATCTACGACCCTCCGAGAGGGGGGGAACAAGAGTCTGTGAGCTACGCATAAACCCCCCCCCTTGAATATATTGGAATTTTAAAGCACTATGCATAAAATGCTATATAAATCCGTCAGAGCTCACAAACTGGACACACAGCGGTTCTCTACAAACATACGAAAAACCCGATACAACCCAACTGGACAGCACCTTCTGAAAATATAACATCCATAATAGGGGGGGTAGATGCGCGCGATCTCGGTTATTTGGGTGAGGGGGGTAAAAGTATTTTATGTAATATTAATATGAATTATATAAAGTAAGTGAGAGTTGTTGATTAAATAGTCTTACTATATATGTGATTTATATAATTGATGGATCTAGCTATAAAAACCATTTTATATAGGATACAGCAAGTGGAGATATCGAGATAGTGGAACTATACTTTGTTCGGCCTTTACACCCGCACAAAACCCAACAAACAAACACAACCCACGAAATAATTAACTGGCTGACATCTTCAACAAACCCCATCCCAAGCCACGAGAATGATTCAACTTCTTATCGACCAGAAAGCTAATGAAGTGAAGCAATTATTCTACACCACCGACACCTAAAACGTTTGAAACAAAGGAATGGACGAGTAAATGGTGGCGATAGCGCGGTCTCGCGGTATAGAGTCCTATGTATTATATTAACAAATGAACAAAACCATAAAAACCCAAAAGATTATCTCATTTTATATAAATGTTTCAAAAAAGGAAAATAGAACATTAAAAAAATCCAGAAAAATACAATCTCTCTATAATTTTATAATGACATGTCTTTCTCTAGCATCAACGATAATATATAAGGCTTCTTAGACTGTCACACATTAATAATGGCACAAAGCTGTAAATAAAGGTCGAATAGAAAACATGTCATAAGTCATGCATTTATACAAGTTTAAGATAGCAAACCCGTTCATCATCTTAAAGAAAAGTAATTTTCAAAAAGACAAACTTGGCCTCACAAGCGGAAAATAATGAGAGTTTCTCAGGAATGAATTACTTCATATCCATTCACAATGGTTTGTGTTTACCTTTGCAACACAACCCGTCTTGTCCTTTATACAGCGATTAATGGTATGAGTCAAGTTCATTTATTTGTCAAAATCAAAAGAAAAGAGCGTTAATTTAATGGATCTATCTCTATCTTTTTTCAAAAATAAAACATAAATCCCATCTAGAGTAAGATTTATCAAAAAACCATTGTTATCCTAGCATTCTTACTGACCACCTCAAAACACAACTACGTCGAGAAAAATCTAAATAGAAAACGGGTCATGTGTTTCGAGGGAGAAATGTCAAAGACATCTTCTTCAAAATCATTAAGATTAAAAGGAACAAAGGTTTTTTAAACAATAACAGGAGTGACACTTATTAAAGGCGGTAAATTAATTAAATTTAACATATTTGAGTATTATTTGTTATGTGTTTATACCTTGAGGAATGTGATAGCAAAATTTAAGGCTTAGTCTTAGTTTATAAACTCATAGGGACTAAATGTGCCATAAGGTTAATTAGAAATGCCTTAAGAAAGCTATTAATAAAAATTGAAAAGGGTAAATATTCTAGGGGCATTTATGTCCAAAACCCAAAGTTTCAACCACAAACACTGTGAATATCGTTTAAAACTCATCTAGGATCTATAATAACAAAGTTTATTGATGTCGCATACGGAATTTAAAAACAAAAAACAAATGTTATATAACAAGGTTTAACATTCATTACCAGCACCCAATTCTATTTGATCTTGATAGAACATGTTACCTAATTGTAACATTGATCAAAGACCCGCACCCTTTGATCTTAGTCTAAACACGATCACAAGTGGTGAGATCTTGGTGTTTGTCTCCCTAAAACATTTAAAACCTTAAAACACACATATAAACAATGTCTAGATGGATCTCTTATATATAGAGTCCATCTTGATTACAAAGGAAATCCTAATTGTATTAGAAAACAAAACTTTCCCTAGTCAATGATCTTTATCTTATTTAAGCAATTCTTCTAGAAATCTACCATCTTGCTAGAAATTCTATAATTGTCGAAATAGACCCTTTTGTAATCCTATTATAACATACTTGTTTCATTCTTTTGTATCATCAAATCAAATAAATCCCAATAATTTAACACACCCGATATTTCAACATAGCACGAAAAGCGATATTGGTTATTAACATCATGAATCAAAGTCAATCCATAGGAAAAAAAAAATGACTCAATAAAGAGGACGTTTTGGAAAATTTAGTTATCATTCAATAATATTTAAGAGTTTTACAATAGGAGATCCCAAAATAGATATAAAACATAGTGCTTGAATGATAACAGGTTTGGACGTCTTCAAGTCCATGACACTCCGTGCCTTAAACTGCTAATTACCTGAGATAAACATGCAAAAAGGGCCAACACAAAGTTTGAGTGAAATTCACACGGTTTTAAAATAAATGGTTGAATACAAGAGAACATAAATGGTAATAATAGTCATAATTCTACAATTATCATGGAAAATATATTAATTGCACTAATCTCCAAGACACAATTGGGAGCAAAACGTTAACAGGAAATACTTCAATGCTACATAAGGAACAAATGTCCTATCCACTATCTCTCTGAAGGAAAGGACAAACCATATTGCTAATTTCCTATTATTCTCTCTCAACACTCAAGCGTGGAGGTGGTGCGGCGAGAGTGTATACCTTACTCTACTGGTAAACATCAACGGGATTCGTCCCAATCCGGATAAGATCTATCCACATATATTCGCGTTCACTGACACCCCACTGTTACTCTGAATTACATGTTCATGATATACACACACACAACTCTTGGCAAATGAGAGGTAACTTAGGCAATAATAATCAAGATAAGTCCCAATACAGTTGGAAAATACTGTATTAGCGATGGTTTATATTACTCCCTTCAGCCGAAACTTGCGTCGACCACAACACAAACACACACAAAAAGTGTGTGTGGACTAATACTCACCTTGACAAAGGAAAATTACGATATGATCAACTACCCAGGAACGATAAAGGTGAGTTTAATGGAAGTAAATACTTCGTCACCAACCTGGGTTATATGTCAAGTTAGTTTCGATAGGGGCTTATATTTCAAAATTGTATTTCATATAGTTTAAAACAGCTGAATAGTTTTGGTTTATAGTTGTCCTGAGTTTACGTGGGAACGCGAAGATCAATTCCGGAAGAAATACCCACATCTGTTCTCAAAGACCGGGCCGTCGTCAAGTGCTGCGTCTTAAGCCTTGAGGACAAGGCTCAGCTAACCGGGGGAGACTATAACACCCCGTGTTTTAGGACAATGTACGACGTTGATAAAGTCGCTATTTATTTTTTTTGTATTGTACGCGTTTGTTTTTAATGGAAATCGTTAAGTTAAATCGCGTAAGCAAGAAATAATCAGTTAACGTAAACGGGCATCAAGCAAATTATTGTTTACGTCAAACAAGGGTTAAGTAATTATTTTGAGGATAATTATTAACATTACACAAGTTATTTTATCGGATACGTGAAAGTGTTTACGTTTCGCGATAAATGACAATTAGGTTTTCCCGGAAACCCTAAAAATTAACGTACGCTTCAACAAATACCTACGTTTATATACAATGATCGAAGTTTATAAAACTTTATGCATATGTATATATATATACACGTTTCATATGTTTATACAAGATAACAAATACTTTACAAAATAACCAAGACTTTACAAGTAAACTTTTATATAAAAACTACACTTTACATTTTTATATAAAACTTTCACTTACACTTTTCTTTATAAAAACACAAGTAAACATTATATAAAAGAAATTAAACTAGAAAACACTAATCCTTGAAATCATGGGATGATTCCCATGATAGGAGACCAAGAAACATAAGCTTTAAACCCTTAAAACCCTCCTTTTTGGTCCCCTTGAATCCCACGGTCAAACCCCCCTCCCCCTTTGATTTTTCTAGTCAAACTTTGCAAGTAAAATATCTAATACCTTCTCCTATAAATACATGCACTCATATGTGAAGTAAAACACTCTTTACACTTAACAAAAATTCACTTTTTCTCTCCTCTCCTAAGCCAAAACCCACGGCATCCATTAACAACCATAAGCAATCCATACAAAACTTTTATACAATCCATACAACCCTTTACACATCAATCCTAAGGCACACTAAATCATTTACAAGCCTTGGATCACCATTTGCAAGGATTAAAGAAGAAAAGGGAAGATTAGGGTTTCAAACCTAATCTTGGGTTTATAAGCTTGTAAGCTTTGGTTTTGAGTCTAAACACGGGTTTAGCA
>BQNB010207431.1:0-10477 GCA_026074375.1 Tanacetum coccineum | reverse complement strand
TTTATCACTTTTAGATTTTTAATTTCATTTTTAGTTTTTTAAATTAAATTTAGAAAATAGATTTTTATTATAAAAAGTAGTTAAAAATAGTTTTCTTGGTTTTTATAATATTTAAGACTTTTCTAAAGTAGAAAATCATTTTTTAGAATTTTTAGGGATTAATTTGTTATTTTTTAGGATTTTAAATAGATTAAATAGGTTTTTAATTCATAAAAAAATTATAAAAAAGTCAAAAAAATATATTTCCTTTTTAATTATTTTTTTTGTCATTTTAGAGGTTTAGAAACCAAATTTTCATTTTTAGTGTTAATATTTGCCTTAGTTAGTTTTTAGGATCCTCGGTTTTCATTTTTTGTTTAAAATTGTGTTGCTTAAATTGTTTTTAGTGTAAATTGGCTTAATTTTCTCGTAGAATAAAAAAAATTAATCAAAATCTTTGTCATTCAAACATCAAATATCATACCGACTCTCGACTCACCATTGCATTCCTCGTTGGGGATAAACGACCCGGGAATATCATATACTACTTCCGGTTTTATTGATTTTCTTGATAATTATCCTTATTATATATTTATAATTATTTATATTATTTATATATTAAAAGGTTAGTTTCAAAATTATCACAAGCGCACAATGTACCCGGCAACGACCTAATAAATACTCACTTTATCAAAACTCGTAAAAAATTATCTTATTGTACAAGTGTTCGCCTTAACTCACGTAAAATCCTCATTTTCATCCCAAAATCCCATTTCCAATTTATATCGTTCCAAACTCGTTATCTCAAACCTTTAATTCATTACAAAAACCATCGTCTTATTACCAAGACTTTATCTCGTTATCAACACTTTATCTCATATTATGGTTGTGTGGTAATTACGCGAAAACAACTCAAAAACACTTGGGCAAAGTGCGACATCAATACAATACAGCTCAAACACCTCAAATCGTTGAACGATACAATCGACCAAAATACTCCACGGAAACCTGACAAAAGAAATGAGTAAAAACTCAAAAGCCGAGGATAAATAATCCATATTTCCGTAATCCATACGATAAATATATATATATATATAAGTATTTAATAATTTAAATAAAAATAATAATATTTTATTATTTTTGTCTTATTATCGGGCTAACGGGGTAATTACAACATCTCGTTACTTTAATATGTCCATGTCCAATAGCTTTTACCACGACACTTAATCTTCCTTAAGATTCACCCTTCATTTCTTCAATTAAAATCGACACCACGACTATAAATATTAAATGTTTAAGAAAAAGATTCCGAGAAAATATATTTTTCTTTGCATTAAATTCTCAAGTAAAATGACTTTTTATTAATAAACTTCTTGAAAATTTCCCTTTTTAAACAACGTCTCTAAGTATAAATTTCTTTCGAAAATTCGGCATGACCCGTACGTTTTTACGACTTTTTCCAAGGTCTTAAACCTTAATCCAAAAACACTTTTTCACAAACCCGACATTTTTCTGACGTTTTCCAATGAACACAATATCAATACCTTCAACATGTTTTATCAAATCGTAGCAAAATAACCCTTTTACATTCGACAAGTCTAAACAACAATATCCCTTGTCAACATAATTCCTTTTGCCCATTTCATATAAGTCACATACTTTCATTTACTCTTGTTATTGGTCTTATGGCCCTTTCTGGTCTTAGATACTTACCCGATAGTAAGCTTAATTATACACTCTCTTCATAAGTCCAAAAGACCTAATCCAAAGGTAATTACAACGTCTCATTACTTTAATACGTCCATGTCCACTAGCTCTTACCTCGACAGTTAATCTTCCTTAAGATTCATCCTTCATTTCCTCAATTAAAATCGACACAACGATTATAAATATTAAATCTTTAAGAAAAAGATTTCGAGAAATTTCATCTCTCGTCTTGCATTAAAATTTCAAGTAAAATAACTATTTATTAGTAAAATTTTGAAAATTTTACCCCTTTTAAGCAAAGTTTCTAAGTATAAATTTCTTTCGAAAATTCGGCATGACCCGTACGTCTTTATGACTTTTTTCAAAGTCTTAAACCTTAATCCAAAACGCTTTTTTTTCACAACCCGACGTTTTCCAATGAACACACTATCAATACCTTCAACATGTTTTATCAAATCGTAGCAAAATAACCCTTTTACATTCGACAAGTCTAACAAAATCTCCCTTAGTCCAACATAATTCCTTAGCCCATTTATAAAGTCCACAACTTTATTTACTTATTATTGGGTCTTATGGCCCTTTATAGTGTTAAATACTTAGCCCGATAGTAAGCTTAATCTATACCTCTCTTCATAAGTCCAAAGACATAATCCAAAGCCCAATGGACCTTAAGCCCATTAAGCCAAAATAAATATAAGTCGAAATCACATATCCGTGGCTCATTAAGCCAAAACAATAAGTTATAAGCTCATAGTATTATATATATATATATATAAGTCGATAACCCAACAATAAGCCCTAAGCTTTTTAATATAAGCTGAAACCAAACAATAAACCATAAGCTTAATATATAAGCTGAAAATCCAAATAAGCTATAAGCTTGATATATAAGCCAAAATTACAAGCTCGAAATAAGCCGAGTCCAATAAGAAAAAGCACAAAACCAAAAACTAAGCCCGCGTCTACTAACTATCAACCACTAACTATTCTTAACCCGTGATCTTGAGCTAAACTTTAAAAATCTTTGTCTTCCCTTTCCTTGTGGTTCGTCCGAAGCATAAAGAGAGAGAGAGAGAGAGAGAGAGAAATTTATGTTATTTTGAAAATGAGAGAATGATGAAAAATTTGTTAAGGTGGAGGAATATTTGTGTACCAAGGGAACATACTAGCAAGATTTTAGCCTCCATGTCTCCCCTTATCCAAAATAGGCGTCCAAGCATCCTAGGAGGCCTCGGGTCTTCCTTTTTGTGTCGGGATCACTTAAAAACTTAATTTTCATCTATTTAAAATGTCAACCAAACTTAGTTATCATTTCCATTGCGTTTAAAATCATTTTTCCATAAACCTGGGTTATTCACACGACACCTATTACATTAAATTGCTACAAAAATCCATTTTGAGCCGTTATCGGTCGACTCCGGACCGAGAACATGAATTTTTGACAAAACTCAACCGAACCTCGCTCATCCATTTAAAAACACTTCAAATCACAAAATATGGCTCGTCAACTTATATTCAACTAAAATTTCACCTTTTTACGACCGTTTTAGTCTTTTACCGAATTTCACAAAACAACCATTTTCTGATAACTTTCAAATCTCACACTCACGATTTACGTTTTAAACCATGTTATTATATCATAATGAATTTATTAAATAAATAAACCCATTTACACATTCCCAAACTCATTAAATCTCCACACTTGAATAAACTATTGTGTCGGTACGCGTTGCGTGACGATTTTTCGCTAAACGCGGGAAAACTTCCCGGAATGCACAGAAAACTCCAAAACCACCCAAAAATCAAAAGTGATTCATTTACGAACTCAAGACTTCATCAAACTCCCGATTAAACCGAAACTGCTTTTACGCAAAAATGGTCAATAGAAGTCAACTTTTCAGCTTTCATCATTAAAACTGGCAAGATCGAAAGACTTCAAAATACAATACTATAATATTTTATAATACTTAACCCTGGAAATATTACCGGTTATCACAGTCTCACCCCCTTAAAGGAATTTCGCCTCGAAATTTAACTCATTTCATCAATTCACAATACTGACAGGGAATTCCATTCCTCATAGAATCACATTAATCACTAGGATTTAGTCCTTTCAAGTGAGGTTTCTTATGATCCCTCTAAAGACTAAGTTTTTCCACAATCCAATCCTACACTTTCTCAGGGTCAATCCATATCCGATCACAAAATTACAATAGCCTCTCATACTACTTCATAAATATAAAATTTCTCACACTTAGGTCTCATTGTCTTAGTCGGGTGTCAGGATACGATCCAGTCCTCGACGTAACGACAAATCTATCAGAATTAGCATTACCAAATCTTTCTAGTTATCCAACCAATGTGACTAACCCTACAGGGTATACGTTCTACACAATACGACTTACACTCTTCGTTCTCAAGAACGCCTATGGTTCTTTACCAACACTTACTTACTCAAAATCCCCAAGTAAACTTTACTTGGTCAACAATCCTGGATCTTCCCTTCTAGGAAGTGTTACACAAATAAAAAACACCTTATTTGGGGGGTCTTGGTTGATCAAAAAAGAGAAGATGAAGCATCTTTTCTAGTGAGAGAAAGTAGAGAGAGAAATGGAATGAACTATGTGTTTTATTAAGATAAGAATGAAGTTTACACAATGATTCAACCAACCCCACATGGAGAGTCATGAGGGGTACATATAGCCTAACACAAAGCTATCTATACCACATATACAATAATAGTCTATGCGTTTAGTAGTTGGTCTATAGCTAGTCCAATTCACGTGTAAGACGCTAGCTTTACAAAATAGTAAGGCTAACAATCTCCCTCCAAGATGGTGTCATACGTGAATTGGTTATAATGTTTCCTATAATAAAAAATAAAGTAAATTGATAAGGATTATCAACACGATAACAATAAAGTCCAGTATTCCATGAGATTGTCTTCAGCGACCTTGATCTTCTTGAATACTCCAGCTCTATTTCTTTAGCTTGTAGACGAACACACCGTAATCATATTGCTAAGGATAACTTATTGACATGTGTTCAAAACCTTTCTTCATACACTTTTGGTTATCTTGAAGTTTCTGAATCAGCTGCATGCCTTGAAAAACTTCATTTTCCTGCACTTCTGGTCATGTCGAAGTTTTCTAGAATCTACTTTTCAATTGTCATCCTTGAAGTTCCCTTATCCGAATACTTCGGCTTTGATATGAATTATGCCCTGAACTTCTTGTGCAGTATCTAGTTGAGTTTTTACTCCCTCTTAACTAGTAGGCTCTCTTTCTTCAACACCCTCCTAAACAGACACCCTTGAGACTGATTAATAATCAATGCACTAGTCTTGAGTCATACAACCTCCTCCAGCTCGGCTTAAAGACCTCCTTTCTTATTTAGATAACTATGTGGGAGGGGATGATATCATCAATATCAACTCACTTAGGAAGCATTCCAGTCTTGTTTGAATTCAGCCCACAGTACACACTTTATCGCCTTTTCGAAGTCGAAACAGTAGCACCAAAATCAATTAAGACCCAAAAATGCACTTTTCTCCCTCCAGGAAAGTGTAGATATAAATTACTACACCAAAGTCAATTAAGTCCCGAGTGTACGCAGTTTGTTCCTCTATATAGTCTAAATGGTAACATCAAAGTCAATTAAGTCTCGGATGTACCCATTTAAATTGTTTCACCAAAGTCAACTAAGTCCCGAGTGAAAGCAATTTATCCCGTTGCGTAGTCGAAACTGTAACATCTAAACGGTAATATAAAGAATCAACTTAGTACATGATGTACACATTTTCCCTCCAGGATGATGACTAATTAAGGAATCATCCTACACATGTGTACATCTTATGCCACCTAGAACTGCTTACTTAGCTTCATAGCCTGTGATTGCATAAGCAATAGTCTGTGAGAAGATGTCGGTACTCTCTTTATAGATCTCTCTTGATCAACCCGATCTAAATCCCCTTATCAATTCTGTAAGATAATACTGATGACTGCTGATGGAGACAACCCAATGAAATGAACCCGAGAATGAAGCAAAATCCCTAACTTATGACTTAATCTTGTACTATCCGTATGGTGAAGAACGGTGTAGAGGTAAATCTATAAGTACCATATACCCGCACCAAAGTATACAAATACAACACCTCTTGAAATCTCCTCAACTACATGAGACACTGAGTACTACAATGTAACTCCTTAAAGTGATAGCTATAACCCGTGAGTACTACAATGTAACTCCTTACATCATGTATAAATAGATAAATCAAGTCTTCGTCACAAACCATATATGCCCGAACAAGTCATCTTCGTTGAGGAGGTAGAAAGAACCGAAGACGAAATAAGTACACTCCTCATGAAATACTACTTCAATCCCAAATAAGTAACATCGGACCAAAACTCCGTAGTCATTAAAATTCAATACTAGCCATGATGAATGAAGGTGAATTTTGATAAAGATCGTTTTAGTGTAATGTATTGTGTTTGTTGTGTTGTTGTTCGTGAATTGTGTTGTAATGATCGTTAACGGATATCGGTTCAAAAAAAATATACCTTAAGAACGGCCGTCCAAATAATAAAACCCGGTCAATTTTACTTTACCCGACATAATATTGTTTTATCACTCGGCTTAATCCGATAACACGAGCCCACAAATAGCTCAGCCCACGTTTGTATCTTATATAACCGGTCCAAGATAAATGAGTAAAAGGCAAAGCCCAACATTACCTAAATCAATTAAGATAACACAGCCCATTATCTTTTGTTAATATCCGGCTGGAATAAGCAACTTATAATCTTGGCCCAACTCAAATACTAAAGCTCGGCCCATTGATTGTAAATATAGCACGATCTGCTAGGCAGCCATCCAACCATAAGACCCGATCCACAAATTAGGATATATAAACTAAGACACCCTAATTTTTCTCAAATCACAAACCTTAATCACAAAAAAAACACAGACACAATATGATTCTCCCATCTCCCAACTTCAAAACGAATCTCATTCATCTCAACCTTATATCTTCTCTATCAAAGTACTTGTAACAACAGATCTACCATACCCCTTTTCGATTTTTCTTACATGTGCAAACCGTGTACTGAAGGATGAAGGCATCAAGATCCTAACGGGTCTCGGGTAGGTTTTATGTTTCTTGTTTGAGTATGTCAACGAAATAGAGAATCGATTTTAACATAGTTGCTAACAATCGTTCTTTAATTTCGTAGATTAAAAGGTTGTATAACCTACAAGAATCGATGATGATTTGGTTTTCTTGTTATAGAGAACATTAAGTTTCTTTAAATTCCATGAATGATATCCAAGAAAAACCAAACCGATATCTGTTTTGAAATTTATTGGGTTTGAGTTTTGTTATGGTTGAAGGAGATGGGGTGAGATGTGTTATTATGACGAAGGGATTAAGATAGCTTGTGGATTTGATTGTAATTGGTTGAAGTGGCTTCTTGATAATGTTATTGATATGGATTTGTGACGAAGGGTTTAGATTTGTTTGTTGGATTTGGTGAATGAGGTTTTGGTTGTTGATGTTGTTTGTAAAACGAGTCTGTCAATTTTTCTCTTCCTTTTCTTTTGACCGTTAACTCGTATTATATGACTCATTGAGTCGACCCGGGTCATCCGGTAAATACCGAGTTGACTCGGTTTGCCAAACCGCTGCCTAGTTCTAACCACACCAAACCACCATCTAATTGAACAAACCGCCACCAAGTTTTAAAATTGGCAGAGTTTAGTTTAGTTTGACCATGAAAAGTAGTAAACCGCCATCACATGTAACCAAACCGTCACGGTCAAACCGCCACCTGTCACAATCGTACTTTTTTCCTAAAACACCGGATCTGGGTTTTCCTACCTTCCCCCCCCCCCCCCCCCCCCCCCCCCCCCCCCCCCCCAAAACCCCTGTATGACAAAATAGCCCAGAAAAAAATACTTTTAAAACAGCAGCCACAACAATAACCACTAAACCCCACAGAATCAATTAAGACCCAAATAAGCTTATTAAAAAGCTCAAAAAATGAAAAAGAAAACTAGATCTGTTTGTTTGTTAAGATTTGGAGAATTAAACCAAACAAAACTTAACAAAAAAAGAATAACAAAACTGTTATAAAACAAATTTGTGAAAACACAAAAAAACTAAATCGTGGCTTTTTCCATTCAAATCAACCGACGAAATAAGCCATAATAAGCACCAAATAAGTTGAATTCTGCCCACGAACATAACACACAATACAAAACACCCTCGGTTAGCTCTTGATACCAATTGTACACGATTCAAAACACCTATTTGGGGGGTCTTGGTTGATCAAATAACATAAGATATTTCATTGTGTTTCTAGTGAGAGAAATTAAAGAGAGGGTGGAGAAAAACAAAAAGTATGTGTTTATTAGAAAGAGAATGGGAAAAATAAAATGAACATCTACACCCCCCATGGAGAGTCATGGGAGGTATTTATAGCCTAAACATAACTAGACTATCCCTCGTATACAATAGTAGTCCCTGCGTTTCACGCAGTGTCCATAGCTAGTCCAATTCACGTGTAAGACGCCAACTTTATAAAATAGTAAGGCTAACAATAGACCTACCTTTTTTGTATATGAATTACATGTTTGCAACTCGATTCAGGGGTCTGCTGAGCATGATCTTGGTTTGACTGGAGTGAAATTTGAGTACAATTGGAATTAACGAGGTTGCAAAAATCGTGAATCGTTAGTCAGGCGGTCGACCACTTTGTAGCTTGTAATCGGTCCAGGCGGGATTAATCGATGATTAATCGGATTGACATTTTTGGCAAAATTTGGGTATTTCCGGCAAGTTTTTTGTATTTTTGTCGAGTTTTAGATATTATTGGCAAGTTTTTTTTCAAAAACAAAACTTGTAATAGATTTAAATAGTTAATATAAGTGATCAAAACAAGTTTGCGGTGAGTTTTAGGTACTTCTGGCAAGATTAGAAGGTTTTCGGCGAGTTTGACCACCGTTGATCGTCGTTGACCACGGTTGACCTATTTGTTTGAACCTGTTACATTAATCGGAAAGGTTGGTGTCATTGTAGCGTCTAATCGGCGATTAATCGGCCTTATAGACCTTGTTTTGCAACACTTTACGCAGTACACCAGTTTAATCAAAATTTTGAATACCACCAGAGGCTCAGAACTGGGTGCGGTATAGGGTTGGTCCTAATTGTTAATGGACTAGTATGGTATCTAAGTATGATAGTTTTGCATTTCTCACAGCTATGCTGAGTTACTTTGTAATGGTTGCAAGAAATTGTAATGTCGGAAGTGGGCATTGTCAAATGAAGCTCAATAACGCAACAAAGATACGGCAGTCGTTCAAGCTTGACAAAGGGTTTGAGCCAAAAAGAAAGGTTACTGTTCGTGGCTTATCCTTAAACTAGGCCCTGAATTTCTTCAGGTATACGAGTTGTGATAATTGACCTGGACTAAAAGAAGTCAAAATTTTGGTTTGTTAGATTTTAATTTAATGATGCTAATTTTTCAACTGTTTTCAGTTGAACATTACATTAATCTTGCAACAACAGAATAGGCTGAAGCAAATGGGAACGATAGTCACAAATGCATCTACATATACGGCGAGATCAAAAGATATAGAGACAAAAATTGAAGGTACCTTCGATCCCTTTTTTCTTTTGCTACACAAAGTAAATTTATTGCAACACAGATAAAGTATTAGGGCCTATTTAGACGACGAATTATTAGGAATGTTATTGGCTGTCATTAGGTGCTGCTATTAGAAAGTTGTCTCAACTTTCTACTATTTTGAAATAGTAAAACGTCACGCTTTCCATCTAAAGTGTTTAGTGAAGAGTGTTATTAGAATATTAGCATTCTTCTTTGATTGTTTGCACTAGAGTTTATCAAGAGTCTATCTTTTGTGGTTTATATGTTGTTGCTGCCTTTTTGTTGTCACCGAGTTGGCTTTTGAACATTTCGGTGTCTAATTTGGCTAAATAAAAAAGTGTTGACATTTAGTTTGATTTGTGATTAGGATGGACCCATTTAGAACATCTTGGAGAATAACTAGCTAACTGTATTCCATATTTTTTTGCCAGGGTGAACTAAAGAGTCACAATGAGCCAATATCGGACATGATTATTATTGGCCCTTAATGATGAATAGCAATTAAATGTTGTTCATGGAAGGATGCAATGTTTATTCAACGAAAATGGAAGAAGATACCTTGATGGATTTGGAGGAATAGCTACGGTGAATTGTGGACATTTTCACCCCGACGTGGTCCAAGCTATCATAAACCAAACACTGAACATACAACACTCCAATGTTCTCTATCTTTACCACGCACTTGCTGGTTTTGTTAAAGCCTTGGCTTCCAAGATGCCTGGCGATCTGATGGTTCCGTTTCTCTCTGACCTTACATACATTAGTTAAATACGTAGAAGCTTATATATGCTTCTTCTAGCTTATATAAAGCCGTGTTTATATATTGTCCAAATTCTGAAGTGTGTAATTTGCGTCATTAGGACTGATCATACACATAGTTTTTGTAGAAATCCTGGGTTGTTTGGGAATGGGCTTTATAAAGACTTGAAAATACACATAGTTTTTGTAACTTTGAAAGCCATCTTTTCAAAGCCCGAGTTATTTAGGAATGGGCTTTATAAATATATAAACACATGATCTTAAAATGCATTTTTCAAAACCATGGTGTTTTTTTTACTGAAATATGTTTTTTTGAATAAGCTCTTGAAGTTGCTTATTCCAAATCATATCAAAATGGCATTGAGCAA
>BQNB010207429.1:0-10477 GCA_026074375.1 Tanacetum coccineum | reverse complement strand
TCTTTGGAGTCAATCACAGCCATCGAAATTTCTTGGAAATGGTGTGGGATTGCCAACATGGCACTTATACAGCTGGGGGGGGGGGGAAATAGTAGAGTGGTTGAAATGATTTATCTAGGGTGTTGAGTGTTTTGCAGGGAGAAGGTATGGGACGACATCCCTACTCTGCACCTGGGTTTTGTTTAGGTCCGAAGTAGAAGTGGGATTGCTACTTTCAGAAATTTCAAGTACTTCTTGAACATATTCTTCACAAGCAATGTCAATAACATCGACTCGGTTAACCGATTCAACGATATTGTAGGAGAGAGTTTTAGTATCACCAACTTTGAAAGTCACGGATTGATCATCGTGTCTAAGGGTCATTTGTTCACCGTGAACATCTATTAAGGCACGTGCCGTCCTCAAGAAAGGTCTTCCTAAGATTAGGGGAACCCGAGGATCGGCTACGTAATCAACGACCACAAAATCGGCAGGAAAGAAGAACGTTCCAACTTTTACAAAAACATCCTCGACGATGCCGGTTAGAGTAGAAATCGTTCGGTCGGTAAGTTCAAGTATCATTCGAGTTTTGGTCAAAGCTGGGAGACTTAGTTCTTTCCAAAAGAGGCATTAGGTTGATGCTTGTACCGAGATCGGCCAAGGCTAAGCATTCATTCATCTCCGGAAAGTCACACGGTATAAGAAATCTACTGGGGTCTCCAAGTTTCTCGGGAAACTTTTTTAGGATAACCGTCGAGCAATTTTCGTTTACCGGTGTCTTTGTCAACTCAATCATCTTGTCTTTGTCGTTGAGGAGCTTTATAAACATTGGTGCAAATTTAGGCATGTGTAGGAGAGCGTCCGCCAAACTTAGCTCGAAGATCATCTTTTTCACGGAGCTTTTCTTTGTTGGCCCTTGAAGGATATGGCAAGGTTGGTTTAGTTTTTGAAGTAACAACGGGCTCACCAATTTAGTTACCAGCTTGGACCACCGGAGGTTGGACGTTTTCGGTGTTTGGTTGCACCGCATCCTTTGTCACTTTGGGTTCATTTTCCTTCTCTTTAGGAGGAGAAGAAATTTGAGGTCCATTATAGAAAACACCGCTTCGGGTAGTGATTGCTTTCACATCACCTTTTGGGTTAGCAATGGTGTTGCTTGGAAGAGAATCCGAGCCCGACGTAGAAGCGGTATTACTATTCACAAATTTGGTGATCAGGTCCGTTATAATTGCCATTTGATTTTGGA
The DNA here is from genome assembly GCA_026074375.1 of Tanacetum coccineum. Taxonomy (NCBI): domain Eukaryota; kingdom Viridiplantae; phylum Streptophyta; class Magnoliopsida; order Asterales; family Asteraceae; genus Tanacetum; species Tanacetum coccineum. The sequence goes on along the minus strand of BQNB010207429.1, from coordinate 9,252 downwards.
TATTTTGCATAACCACGTCATTAGCTTTGACGTAGTTATCAAAATCGGGTTTAGACATACCTGGTGCTGGAAGAACTGGAGCTTGGTAAGGTGGAGCTTGAAAAGTCGGGGGTTGATTAATTTGGGGTTGGTAAACTTGTCCTTGATTGAAATTATTACCCCAATTTTAGTAAACTTGTACACAACGGTTATGCCTCCCTTCTTAGGGACACAATGAATCGGGCTCACCCAGGGGCTGTCAGAGATAGGGTAGATTAACCCTACATCAAGAAGTTTGATAACTTCTTGCTTAATAACCTCATGGATTTTGGGGTTAACTCTTCTCTGATGTTGAACTACGGGTTTGGCATTTTCCTCCATCAAAATCTTATGGGTGCAAAACTGTGGATCTATCCCCTTAATATCAGAAATCTTCCAAGCTATGGCATGTTTGTGTGACTTAAGAACCTTGATCAGGGCGGTTTTATCCTCATCTTTCAAGTTTTTAGCGATTATGACGGGTAATTTGTCATCACCCTCCAAAAATGCATACTCAAGATGGGATGGTAAGTCTTTGAGTTCAAGGTCGGGAGGATCTTCACATGAAGATTTAATCTCTTCAGGTACATTTATTTCACAAACTGGTGACGGAGGGAGATTTGGGTCACTATTGATTACACTTAACAATTCCTCAAGGTAAACAGTATCTCCCTCAGAATCATAGATGCCGTCAACACCTGGTGGTATTGAATCATCATGTTCAAGAAATTCATCGATCTCTTCCATTAGAAAATCACTTCCTCCGAAGGGAGTGAAAGATGGAGAGCGAGAATCGATCATAAGGTCCGACGTAGAAGTGGGATTGCCACTTTCAGAAATTTCAAGTACTTCTTGAACATATTCTTCACAAGCAATGTCAATAACATCGACTCGGTTAACCGATTCAATGATATTGTAGGAGAAAGTCTTAGTATCACCAACTTTGAAGGTCACGGATTGGTCATCGTGCCTAAGGGTCATTTGTTCACCGTGAACATCGATCAAGGCACGTGCCGTCCTCAAGAAAGGTCTTCCTAAGATTAGGGGAACCCGAGGATCGGCAACGTAATCAACGACCACAAAATCGGCAGGAAAGAAGAACGTTCCAACTTTCACGAAAACATCCTCGGCGATGCCGGTTGGAGTAGAAATCGTTCGGTCGGCAAGTTCAAGTATCATTCGGGTTTTGGTCAAAGCTGGGAGACTTAGTTCTTTCCAAATGGAGAGAGGCATTAGGTTGATGCTTGCACCGAGATCGGCCAAGGCTAAGCATTCATTCATCTCCGGAAAATCACACGGTATAAGAAATCTACCGGGGTCTCCAAGTTTCTCGGGAAACTTTTTTAGGATAACCGCCGAGCAATTCTCGTTTACCGGTGTCTTTGTCAACTCAATTATCTTATCTTTGTCATTGAGGAGCTTTCTAAACATTGGTGCAAATTTGGGCATGTGTAGGAGAGCGTCCGCGAAACTTAGCTCGAAATGGAGATTCCGAAAAATCTCCATAAATTTTGAAGCTAGAAGATCGTCTTTTTCACGGAGCTTTTCTTTGTTGGCCCTTGAAGGATAAGGCAAGGTTGGTTTAGTCTTTGAAGCAACAACGGGCTCACCAATTTGGTCATTAGTTTGGACCACCGAAGGTTGGATGTTTTCGGTGCTTGGTTGCACCGTATCCTTTGTCACCTCGGGTTCATTTTCCATAGGAGGAGAAGAAATTTGAGGTCCATTATAGGAAACACCGCTTCGGGTAGTGATTGCTTTCACATCACCTTTCGGGTTAGCAATGGTGTTGCTTGGAAGAGAACCCGAGCCCGAAGTAGAAGCGGTATTACTATTCACGAATTTGGTGATCAGGTCCGTTATATTTGCCATTTGATTTTGCATATTTTGCATAACCGCGTCATTAGCTTTGACGTAGTTATCAAAATCGGGCTTAGACACACCTGGTGCTGGTGGAACTGGAGCTTGAAAAGTCGGGGGTTGATTAATCTGGGGTTGGTAAACTTGTCCTTGATTGAAATTATTACCCCTATTTTGGTTAAAATTGTTCCCCCGATTTTGGTTGAAATTGATCCCCCGATTTTGGTTGAGATTGATCCCCCGATTTTGGTTGTTTTCATGGTTTTGCATAGGAGGAAAACCGGGAGGTCGAATTTGGTTTGCAACCATCTAAGGTCGGTAACTGGCATTCCCTTGGTTGTGGCGGCTTGTGACACGTATTCTTGGATATTGTCATGCTAAATGTTGCCATCAGTGGCTGGACAATTTTGGTAAGAATGACAACCCCCGCAAGTTACACAACTTTGCTCGACTGGTTTTACAGGAGCGGGAGCTGGAGTTTGGTTTTTTTTATTGAGAATCAATGCTTTAACCATATCTTTCAGCTTAGTAACATCGGATGAAACTGCTGGGGTGGAAGAGCTCGTACTCACTTTGGAAACAATGGCCTTACTTCGTGATTGATGAACTTTGGACTTGCTCTCGATGATTTTTAGGCATTCTCAAGGCATTTTATCCAGAAAGTTACCACCCGCAGCGGAGTTCAATGAATCTTGATCATTCGAATTTAAGGAATTATAGAATGTATCGAGTTGATGCAATTCTGAAAACCCATGATGCGGGCATCCCCTAAGAAGATCATTGAATCGGTCCCATGCCTCGTAAAACGTTTCATCAAATTTTTGTTGAAATCTTGTGATTTCATTTCGAAGATTTGTTGTTTTAGAGGGAGGGAAGAATTTGTTAATGAATTTCGAAACAAGATCATCCCATGTAAGAATCGATTGAGGGGGCTCTTTTTCAAGCCAAATCCGGGCTGCTCCCTCGAGGGAAAATGGGAAAAGCATAAGCTTAACCGACGTACTCGGGACGTTCGGGAACTTCATCGTAGAAGTGATCTTGTTGAAATATCGGATGTGAGCATGTGGGTCTTCTTTATCATGTCCAAAAAATTGCTTGTTTTGAACAAGATTAAGTAGACCATGCTTGATCTCAAAGTTGTTCGCGGTAATTTCGGGAACAACGATCGCATCCTCGTAACCCTCGGTGGGTGCTTCGAGTAATTGCGCCATAGTTCGATTATCGTTCATCGTGACTATGGGAGGGTTGAAAGTTTCTTGATTGTTATTTGGTTTCTCAAGATTTGGTGATTCAACAGAAGTTTGTCGGACTTGTTGTTGTCGACGTTTACGGGCTTGAGAACGAGTGCGCATGCACAAAATAGAAATATAAAAAGAAAATTTACACTAATTTTTTTTTTTTTGGTTTTTCAATGATTTATTCACAATTGATTTTAACGGACAATGAGATAAGACAACTTCAACCAAATAATCTACTTACTTCACGGTAGCTCTCAAAATGATAAACGCACAGGTGAGCGGAGGAGTAGGAATAGCGCGAAGCTTATTTCTCCTTTCGGGTCGTAGTTCCTCGGAACAACCCTCCTTATACCCACTTTTTAGTTTGTTAATCAAATCGAGGTGAGCCGTACGTCGTAAGAGATACAAATGGCAAGTTTTTAAATCTTTTGTTCGAGTTGGGAACCAACAAGTTCACCGGAAGTTATTATGATAATACCTCAATTGAGAATATTATATTTTGGTATCTTTACCAATTTGTGAATTTTTTTTTTATAGACAATGTTTTTATATTTTTGGTTTTTCTTTTGTTTTTATATAATAATTATACTAATAAAAGAAAATGAAAAATATTTTTGTACTTTTTATATTTTTATAGAAGAAAATATTCACAGATTCAAACACAAATTGTCAAACGTAACGATGATCGTTTTCAGCCTCCCCGGCAACGGCGCCAAAAATTGACTCGCGTGATCTTACTCCTTTTTATATATAGATAAATATAAATAAATATAAATATATAACAAGGATCAAAATTCACAAAATCAATGAAACCGGAAGTAGTATAGAATATTTTCGGGTCGTTATGTCCCAACGAGGCTTGAATGGAAAATCGAATGACGAATTGATAATCGAAGTTTGAATATGACAAGGATATGATTTGGGCACTAAACCTAATAAGCAAATGCACGAAAAGATAAGCAAGGAAAATAAGCTAGAGCAAGCATAAAGGCTAGGAATGGTAAAAACACTAAAAACTTTTATACTAAGACACAAATAAGCTCAAATAAGCTTAAGACAAATCAAATAAAAGCCCTAGACTAACACTAAAATAACAAATTCAGCAAGCAATTAAACTAATAGTTAAGCAGGGAGAAACTCAGCATACTAACAACAGTCCTAACAGTAAATTTAATTATCAATACTAAACTTGGAGTTAGGTACTGTCTAGCTTTGATTTATTACTGCGGGGAGGGGTGGGGGCTTGCTTTAACAAAACACAAGGATGATCTCTCCTAGAAAATGAAGAAATAAGTCAAATAGGTAAATCAGATTTTTAACTACCCCTAATAAGCACTCAGGCATAAGAATAAGCAACTAGAATAAACTAAAATGGCAAATAAGCTAAAAAACTACAAACTGATAAACTATTAAAATTGCTTTGAAAAGGCAAATAAGCTAAAGTAAGCTCTACTAAAGACAGTAAAGGAAAATGGGCTTAATCTACTCTAAAAAGCTAAGGAAATCTTAAATAAGCAGAAATAATAAGCTAATAAGCAATAATGAACCAACAGTACTAACAGTTTTAACTACCAGTACTAACTTGGAGTTAGTACTGCTAGCTTTGAGTTAGTACTGCTAGCTTTAAATATCCCAAAATAGAACCAGCAGTATATTGTGTGTTGGGGGGGGGGGGGGGGGGGGGGGGGGGGGACTAACTAAGGGTTAGGTACTGCTTGTTCCAAACACCCCTTAAAGTTTTCAAAAATCATTTTTCTTTTTATTTTAAGCTGATTTGATCCTAGTTTGTTAAAAACAGATTATCAAATAACAAAATAAGACACTTATAAGCAGATTTTAATCAATAATAAGCACTTAAATAAGCTAAATCAGTCTAACAGTATTAACTAACATACTACCAGTACTAACTGAGAAAGTGACACAAACTATTTTTTTAAACTAACAACTAAGCAAGATAAGCACTAAACATCATGATAAAGCATAAATAAGCAAATATAGGTAACAAATAAGCACTATAAGCAGTTCTACAGTAAATAAGAAAAATAAGAAAAAGAGAGACTTACAACACCCTTGCTCAAAACAGGGTCAAACAAAGAATCTACAAGCTCTAGCTTGTGTAAAACAAGCTAGTAGTGTCCATAAGCCCATCCAGAACTGGCTTATCATCCATAAGCTGTGATGTATTTGAGGTGAGTATCTTTTTTTGGTTTTTCTAACTACAAACTTAACTCCTTTTATAACTTTACTGCAAGTAGGTTCAAATTAACCCCTTATAAAAGCTTTTGAACAAATTTTCATAACAATTTAACAATTTACTACTCGGAATTATAAATTGGGATTTTAACTTGAAAACTCAATACTTCATTAATTGCTTAAGGAAACAGATACAATGCTTAAATTAAAGACAGAATTTATAAAAATACTTAAAAGATTAAAAATTTAAAAACCTAGATGCCTTTCATGGCTTACAAGATGGCCTATTTATACCAGAAACTTTCATTCTTGGGTCTTCCAACTGTGCTTCTTTTGTGAGAGCTTCACTAGGCGTTTTTGTTGTGTGAGGGACTTGATAAAAGTAATCTCAGCCATTCAATCTTCTTGTGCTTCTTTTTGAGTCAATCTAACCATCGAAATTACTTGGAAATGGTGAGGGATTGCCAACATGGCAATTATAAAGCTGGGGGGAGATAGTGGAGGAGGGGGAAATGTTTTATCCAGGGTGTTGAATGGTTTGCAGGGTAAAAGAAGGTGAAGGGAACCCGTGAGTGGTTCTTGGGTTTAGTTGGGCGGGAAAAATGGCTTTGGGTAAGTTGGCAGCTTTGGCCCCTCAAGTCATATATCTCCACTGCAAATTTCGTCCTGGTGATAATACAGGTTTGAAAGTTTGGCAGAATTGCCCCTTCAACCTATACAAACTTATTGCAAAATTCGTCCCTTTATGATACAACTTTAGGGGCTTGGCAGAACTGGCCCCTAAAGTTATACTTCACCCAATTTGCAAGTTCAGCCCTTGTCTTTTTATTCTTGTAATACAACTTGAGGTTTGGCAATTTTAGTCCCTCAAGTTGTATTTTCTTCACTTGGTTGACTTTTGACTTTGTCGGGGTTGACTTTCTGACTTTGACTGACTTTGGCTTCGATTTGACTTTGTCTTTTCCATTCCGTGCTCGGTTTTGTTTGTTTTTGCTTTCTTTTTGTTCTTTTCTTGAATATCCGTTTCCTGCACAATACAAATGCAAAACATACAAATACAGTGTATTTTTGGTACGTTTTTAGTCATTCAAGTCCGTTTTTAATGGAAAATGGTATGTGTGATTAAGCATATACCAATGATCTCGCCTTCAAACTCATTATTCTCGGGTGGAACGTGAAACATAAAATGTTGCAAAACGTTGATCCATGGTTGAATTTCAAAATAGCACATACATCTAAGATATAATAATTGTCGGGAGTGAAAAGTTTACAAGTTGCAAATATGAGTAGTGTTAGCATCTTAACTGATAATTAACGGTGATTTCGTTTTAAGCTTGGTTTGGAATAAATGAAAAGTCGGGAACGATGAATTTATCCTTTTTGGGGCATTCTCGGATCGAAATGCATCTTGTTCTATGATCCCTAAAAGTTAGAAAATAACGAAAGTCAAACGTTCTAATTAGTTGCTTAATATGAAAACTACAAAAAAAATGAGAAAAATGAAAAATACGAAAAGGTGTGTAGGAATAAGTGTATATATATAAAAATGGTAAAGACGGGGATTTTCAAAACTTATGAGTCTTTAACTCCCTTGATGAACACTTAGCTACTTTTCGAGGTTATTAGCCGAGGGGGATCGAGATTCTTAGTTTTCTAAGTGCTTACTTCATAGCATTGCGTGAGGATACGACAATGTCTTAGTATGGAGGATTTTGGTATGCGTTTAATTACACATACCTTTATCCATTAAAACCGGACTTAAATGACAAAAAAACGTACAAAAAATACATTGTATTTGTATGTTTTCACTTATTTTGTGCAGGAAACGGATATCCGAAAAAAGGATAAAAAATCAAGCCAAAAACAACAAAACCAAGCACGGAATGGAAAAGCATGGAAAAGACAAAGTCAAATCGAAGCTAAAAAGTCAAAGTCAACCCGGAAAAGTCAACAGTCAAAACCAGAGCCGACATCGAAGAATACTTAATGGGTCAAACCCGCACCCATCTAATGGGCCGGATAAGCCCATTAGTGTAAATGAAGACTTAAGGCCCATTTAATTTACATAAGCCCAAATTCCCCTATAAAGTCCAAGGGGCATTTCTGCCTAAAACTCAAAGTAACCACCACAAAGGACTGAATTTGTAAAAACTCTTATAACCCTTGGGGACTAAATCTGCCAAGTCCACAAAAGTCTACCACAACAAGGACTAACTATACAAGAAACATATAACACTCGAGGGGCCACTATTGCCAAATCCACAAACCCACACCCTGCGTTTAAACTACTGTATATCTTCCAACCTCATTTCCCGCCAAAACACCAACCTCACAACCAGTCCCTTTCTTGTCTCGTTGACCTCACCATAACCTTCCAAACCCGTCACTAACATAAACCCCACCCCCCCTCCCCACATGGTCAAGAGACACGCTGGCAATCCTAGGTCTTACATTCGATTAATGGTTGTGATTTATTGATTGGGCAACACTCAAGATTGAGGGCTCATATTGGACTTAGGTCCCCACACACACAAGAAACACATATACTCATTTGTCTCTACAAAGAAGCACACAAGGAAGAAGACAAAGGACCAAGAAACCCTAGCTCGTATTTTATAAATAGCTTCATTTGTAAGCCCTTGAGAAAAAAAAATAGTAGATGGCTGTTAGTTTTTCAGTTTAAAAAAGTAGTGTAACTCAGTTTAAACTTTTTATGTACTTGTAATTTTTAAGTTTAATGAAAATTCAGATTCATGTTTTTAAAGTGTGTTCTAAGTTTTTTTAGATTTAAGTTTCTTTTAAGTTCACTTTTGATTCATATAAGTTCTCAAGTCAGTAACATTTAACCTGTCTTTAAAAAAGAGAAAAGACCAAAAAGAAAGAAAAAGAGAGTGCTGAATTTAAGTTTATGGATGAATGAGCAATATTGGATGGCTCATTGGGTATTTGTAGTAGCTTATTTATAAGCTTGGGTAGGATTAGAGCTTATTTAGGTTTCATATACTCCTGTTTTGAGCAAGGAGTCAAGGTACATTTCTCTTTAAATTTTTAGCTTACTACTGTAGCAGTGCTTAATTTTAGCTTATTATTACTCTAGTTGCTTATTTATGTGCTATTTATGCTTATTATTGGTTTCATGCTTGTAATTTAAAGTTTAGTGTTAATCTGCCTTAAATTGCTTATTTTTGACTTTTGCTTATTAGCTTATTAAAGTGCTTATTTCCTTTTGCTTTTTACTTTTTACTGCTTAATATTACATGCTTGATAATTGTCTTTAAAAAATCTTTGCTTAATTCAGACCTTAATAGCTTTACAATTGGTTTTTGAAAACCTAAAGGAGTGTTTGGGATAGAGTCTAAAATGGGTCAAAAATTGTGTCTATTGGGTTGGTGTCACTTTGCCAACTTTGGCTTAAGTCATTAAGCTCTTTTGAGTCTGTTTCCTAAAATGTTTAAGTTTAAAAAGTGTTTTTCAAGTTTTCAATTTGCTTCCTTAAATCTGTTAAGTTTTAAAAAGTTTTCATGAGCTTATATGATTAAGCTCTTGTTAATCTGAGTTAAGGCTTAGAAGTGTGTCATTTAAGTGGTTAAAAACTAGTGGTTAGGTCTGTTTGATTTGTCTTGCATTTCCTTTAAATCTGTCAACATGGTTTGTGTGATTTTCAAAAAGTCAAAAATGCCCATTCTCAAGTGCAATTATCAGATGGCTTAATCTGTTTTTAGACCTTGAATCTTTGTGCACAAGTTCAGTTTGACCTACTTTCAATCTGTTTCTCATTGCTTTTTGGTTTTGAGCTCATTTGAGGGCTTATTTTTAAGCTGACTTTTTCACAAAATTCCTTTGTAAAGTGCCCTGGTGCTAAACCACCAGCTTTAAGCCCACTTTTCTAGCTTATTAGTGAACCTTAGTTCAAGCTTTTGGCTTTTCTGGAAAGCCAATAAGC